>NQII01005931.1:49753-142452 GCA_002778355.1 Clitarchus hookeri
GGCCGCCCACATCGCCGGACCTCATCCAGCTGACACATACCAAGCACTACAAGCAGAGCTAAGTATCAAGTCGTCGTCCAAAGAAGCCCCCTCTCCCACGACTTCGTCCAAAATTAATCAGAGATAGTTAAATAGAGTACCACACCTCGGAAGTGTAAGACATATAAATTTGAGCTCTGTTATATTGGTTGGTCATTTCTGAAACACCGAAAGACTACCTTATTGATATACTCTCAACCTTCAAGGCACCTTATAGTCTGGGCCTGGAGGAATTAACTCCGACCCTAAGAACCATTCTGTATACCACAGGTGGGGAATAGCGTCAACTTGTAAGAAATGCCTCTGCCTTATTTACACAATTCAACTCAACTACTTGCGAGAAATACTAGATACCTTATTGCAGACATTACAGATTACCATACAAGCTTATTTTAAAAATTCATGTCAGACATGTTGGGACGTATGTACTGATAAGCAATACACATCGCTACTGTGGTCACAGACATAATAGGACAGATGTCTAAACACGAGAAGATGGACTCAAGTGTGCTTTACTATTTACATCGTATAGGTTATTTGCAAGCAATTATACTGTTCACATCATTTAGAGAGTTCTGACGTGACAAAACTGAACGTCATGTTGCATGAACCAGTATTTTTATGCATCTAATCTTATAGGTACTTGTGCATGGATATCCTAGCAGGTACGTTTGGGTTTCACGGCTCAGCTAATTTGCATTCCTTAAATAATAATATTAATGGCAGGGTCTGCAACTTACTATACCGGCATGAACAAACTACAATATTAATTTCACACCCGACATATCATTTTGACGTCAACTGATTTGCGCTTGGGGTCGATACACCACCTACGACAAGCACCACCACTTGATACAACATGATCGAAACAACAAGTAATAATAAAAACAAACACAAAACCGGAATTTGGGTACCGCCCGGTTGCGAGCTCTCTCACCTCTACTCTATCCGTCCAAACTCCTCTTCCACGCCTTTCCTGAACATCGTACACTGTTTCCTATTATGCTACACTAACCAAACAACAAATTACTATGGTGATACACAAGCATCTCCAAATATATTACTAAAAATAATACTTATTAAACAAATATTTGTAACCTGCATGGTATGTTGACTTTATTATCTTACCACTAATAATATTACAGTGCCCTCAAAGTCCAGGAACAAATGATTATTCTAAATTACAGGACACTTTAACTCTGCTTGTGGAACTAAATATGCAACATAAATTCTAAATTACTGGTTGCTTTAACTCCGCTTGTGGTACTAAATATCCAACATAAATTTATTTATATTTCTTTACCTTTACAATACTGCTCACCGTTGCTTGATTGACATGCCATAGGTTACTGTAAACATTCTGTAACAAAACACATTTGCCATACAATTTGATTTAACCTATTCACATCCGACATGTCATAAACACATGCCTCGCTGGTAATGACATGTTCAATTTTGTGTCTGTAGTCCTTCATTACATACTAGCTCAAACATGTGCAACTATAATGTACAATTAACCTCATTACGTTATTAACGACTTTACGTACTAGCAGACACGTGGAACATGGTATGAAAATAATTTTAATTGTAAGTTTGTTAAAAAGCATACATAAAACGTAACATTTATTTTAAATTACCTGGAAATGTAAAAAAATTTGATGATGTTAGAAAATTATAATGTAATTGAAAACATATCTGTTGATGAAAGCAAATTATACAGTAGATGAATATTTAAGTGACAAAAACAATGATTGAGAACTAATAGAGTGCTTAGTTTCTTTTTCATGTATTTGTATTGCAATGGATACAGTATTTCATATTTTGATAACTTGCACCTACATGTAGTATTCCATATATTGGCAACTAATATATTGCTGTTATTTGTGTATGGAAATTAATAACATCTGACTGATAATTGTCCTATTTGTATATTCATGTCATTATATCGCAATGGGTACTGTAATTCATATTATTCACATTTTGGTAACTGAGATCTTGTTATCGATATATTGCCAACTGACAGATTGCTGTTATTTTTGTATGGAAACTATTAACATCTGACAGATTATTGTCCTATTTGCTTATGTATTGTATTTCATTATTGTAGTCTGTATTTTTGACAGCTGACCGTTTATTTGTATTCAAGTATTTTTATTTTGANTGTATTGTATTTCATTATTGTAGTCTGTATTTTTGACAGCTGACCGTTTATTTGTATTCAAGTATTTTTATTTTGGCAAGTCACACTCAATATATATTGAGGAGGTTTATGTTATGATAAATAAATAAATAGACACCATTTTCCTAACTACGGGAGAATTTTGAGGTTAATGCCCTCTGTTTTCATTACAAATGCATACGAAAACCAGCTAACACTGTACCCACCTGGAAACTATTGCTGCCATCGCAGGNCTCTGTTTTCATTACAAATGCATACGAAAACCAGCTAACACTGTACCCACCTGGAAACTATTGCTGCCATCGCAGGGCGATTACAACTTTCAGGACTGTTGGTACTGGCAATCCTCTTCTATCTCCGTTATCGGCGGCAACAAGAGGCACAATAGTGTCCGTTACGGTTTGCTTCGAGAAACGAAAACGTTTCACAAACTCTACGTCCGAAAAGTATTCGCACGGATCTTGACCATCGCGCAAATACCGACGAGAACGTTCATTACGTTGACGATTCTCGACGCGCTCAAGTAAATCCAAATGATCTTAGTCAAATTATCTCGGCACTTCGTATTCCCTCATAATCATCAGCAGTAAGCAGAACCGTTTGACAGTACTTGATTAGAGATTGTTGCTTGGATTTGTTGACACGTAGGAAACAAGAAGGCCTGGGGAGAGGGGTTATTTTATTTATTTATTTATTGTTTTATTCAATGCGTCCTTTTTTTAAGCACAAAGCTGAAGTATATTTGGCACAATAATAATACAGAAGTATACATACACATTACGATGAAAATAAATATGAAATTACCACATTAATATTTCAGTGGTTAAAATAAACAGTGAAATAATTCCCAAGCGGTAATGAAAATAAATGTTCATCATTTACAAGTACCCTACGTAACAATTGCTCTTTAATTGAACGTTACAATTTATGAAGCAGGCATTTTTTCATGGGTCGCCCACCATCTTGCTTAAGGAAGCTAAAAGGCGCAAATTTGGTAGCCTTTTTTCTCACCACTTCCTTTCCTTAAATTAAAGGACGCCTTCAACAAAGCTCGATTAAGGGAGATTCTTGCCTTGTAATTAAGGCTTCCTATTTGATTTAACGACGCCTTCGTGAAAAAGAAAGGTCTCTGCATATGGCCCAATGTTTCACTAAGGTTACTTCTACTACAAGTTGGGAAGATCAATTATGAAAATTTGGCAAAGGGAAAATTTTTGCCACTAGGTAAGCGCTAGTGTCGGCAAGTTATACGATTTTCTCAACTTTCTACGTCAAATAAACAGGATAATTGCAATCATCATACATCGAATATAAAATATCTTCGTGACTAAGTAATTTTTTATCATTTATTATTCACGTAGCTTAAAATTTTAACTCAAGTTACTTTTTGGAACACAGCGCACCTAGCGACCGAAAATTTCCCTATGCCAAACTCTATAATAAGGAATCTCGTTTTGTTCCCAAATTAAGTAGAAATAAGCCATAGTTCAACGTAGCCTCACAGGAGAAACGAACAAGTGGGTTAAAGTCCGGCGACATCGGAGGCCATTTTAGGAGACTACGCGCCAACGCTACTGAAGCATCACTTTCTGACCATGACCTTCCGAGCACGAGTTCATGGCAGGTCACTGATGTAGAATATGTGTCATCTTTACATCAATATTAGTATAGTTTCAGTATTCGTTTTTATGTTGTAAATAATTTACTTGAAGCTACTAAAGTTTATGATTTCACACGACGATATAGGCAAAAGTCATATTAATTTTCATGTAGACAGGCAAGTAAAAAATTCATAAAATTTTAATGATTTTACATTAATAGGAACATATCTTACTATTTACTCACAAGTGAATTTTTATTGATCACTCGTGGTGGCACGAGTGAGATATGTCTTGGATATTTTGATACAGCTAATTGTAAAATTGAAGATATATATAAAATGTAAATAAAAATATAACGTTTAAAAGGTAAATAGTTAACTATACCAAGTTGTGAATTTGTTAAATTAAAATTTAAAAAATTGTGCATTTATAAATGGCATTAAAGAAAAAATGCAAATAAAAAAAAATATATACAAATTTTTTTTACAAAAACATTTCGTTTATAGTGAAACAGAATTGTGAGCAATGTATACGTAATACGATATACAAAAATATAAAATTATATAAAGTTAAATTACAAAAATGTTACATTTTAACAGAACAATAAAATAAAAATATAAACTAAATAATATCGTCTGCCGTTTACCGATAGACAAAAATTCATAAAACAATCACGTCGAAAGCAATGGTTAAAAAACTGTGACAAAGATATATGGCACAGTAGCTACACTTGACTCGCATTCGAGAAGACCCGAATTCGTTTCCTGTTCCGGCCATCACGACATCTGTTTCCCATGGTTTTCCAAAATAAATCCAGCGAATACCGGGATGGTTACTTAATACAGGCCATGAACCATTACTTCCCCGGTACTGATTATCCTAGTAAATAATTCTGTTTCATAGTATCCAGCTCTCGATGAGACGACAAGCTATAAACAAAAATATATACAAAAAATATGGGTCCGAAGATTTTTTATTGTTTAATCGAGTATTTGTGCGTTATATAATCTTGTGGAGCTACACTTAGTTACAGTTTACGTCTGAGTTTATGTTTGAGACTGACGAGATAGCTATAACAATACTACTAAGGAATTACTTTTTTATTTTCTTGGTAGTCATTTATTGTACAGAATGTAAATGATCAAGTGTCACAAATTAATAGGGGTTGTACATGAGATGAAATGGAACATATTTTATGAAGGCACACATGTCCGGAAATGCCTCCTGATACCGACAAACGGCGATAATAGCGAGCAGGCGTATAGTCGGCAACCCGATGGCAGCCGAGCAGTGTAACAGCACGTACCAGCCATCTCATGTGTCTCATGTCTATGTTGAAGGTGTTTGCGAACTGTCCCATTTGACGCACAGTGTTGCAGCTGTCTACTGCGGCGTTCACCGTGCACACAATGTTCGCGCACGTCGACCGCCGTTTACGGGAAATAGGTTCGTCGTGCGTCACGAAACCGGTCACTGTAGAGGGAAAGATAGCAAGTACACCAGGTTTTGAAGAAAACGTGTTGGAAGGAGTTCATGAGTCGCCATCCGCCAGCCCAGGGCGATAACACATGCCAAGTGTGCCAACCATGAATCTGTTGGAGAAGTACTCCATGAACAACTGCTTCAGCCGTACCACGTACCAGAGGTGCTGGGTTTGCAGGCAGCTGACTTCCCTGCACGTGTGGATTTCTGCCAGTGACTTTTGCAGCAGTGAGTTCAAGAGCCACACTTCCTGCTGTGCGTTATTTTTACCAGGGATGGATTTTTCAGTCGTAATACTCGCCGAGGAACACCGTCAAACGACGTACCCAACTAGGCATCAACAAAGGTCTTCAGTAAACTTCTGGGCTGGGATGATAAACGGCAGTTCGATAGGGCCGCACATTTCGCCACCACGCCTCGACACTGCGACGTATCTACATTTCTCGCGGGAGTTTCTGGCCTGCTGGAGAATGTGAGTCTGGATGTCCGGGAAACCATGCTGTTCCAGTGCGATGGCGCATCAGTTCTCTACAGCACAGCGCTGCGTACGTGAGCACGTAGCCACCTTTCGTGGACATCGGTGGATTTGGCGGGGATGTCCCATTGTCTGGCCACTCTGCTCCCAACAATCAACGACTTTGGATGTCTACCTTTGTCGCGACGTAAAACCACTAGTGTACGACACTCCTGTGAATACCAGAGAAGAACATGATGCCAAGATTTGTTCAGCATTCGAGGCCATCGAGAACACGCCAGCTACCTTCGATGCTGTAGTGCTGCAGAGTAGGCATCGAGTGCAGAGCAGACAGCTGTGAGCAGCTGCTGTAATATCGCTGTGCGTAATAAACCCCGATTAAAACGTAAATTCATATACACATTTCTTAATATCTGACGCCACCTCTGCTTGCTATTATCGCAATATTTGGTATGAGGCATATCCGAACATGGGTTCCTTAATAAAATATGTCATATTTCATCTCATGTTTCACCCTTATTAATTTGGAATGCTTGTTTATCGACACCCTGCATAATTGTTAATGTTAATCCTCAGGAACGGTAAAAACGTAATATATATATATATTTATATAGTTTTAAACTTATATACTATTTTTGAAACAATAACTCAGTCACCTTAAATAAACTGCTTGGCATTCCACTCCCTTGCTGCAGCGGCTTGTAAAACACTTCTTCTTGCGCTCTCTCGTACTTTGCAGCCAGTTGTAAATGTTAAGAAGGCAGCCTCATTAGGGGATTGTGTGTCGACCTGGCAAGATAACACTGGTCTCGCAAGCGGATCGAATGCACCTTCACCTTTGTGGTTCTCCCGGAAGATGTCTGAAACAAATACATTTCCTCAAAATCGTATTTTATATCTTCAACGTCTTCACGCTGTATATTTATTCATTGTATTTATTGTGACGAAAGATACTGTACCCGAAAAAAGTGTTACAGAGTAAAGAACTGTTGAGACAGGAGTGTGTAAAATAGTATTATCCTACAAAGCCTGTTGCTGAAATATCCTACATTTATTTCAGTTCGCGACAGACAACACATATATAAAAACTGTGATAAAATAATGTACCACAACCTGTCAAAAGCTTTGAATTTAAATTTTTTTTATACATAACGGTGCATTGTATAGACATGTAACTATTGTGTTCTTTCAATCCGAATAAAAGACGTATTCAACAGAATTATCATGGTCACATGCTTAAATTAAAATTTTACTGTTTTGCTATTTTTTTAAACACAGTAATAAAATCGAACTCACTTGTAAAAATGAGATAAATAATTGAAAATAACTGCGATGCTTGAAGATGTATATGTAACCATATAAAAATTATTGAATATAAGAACGATTTAGCATATTTCTGGTTTATAATTTTTATGTAAATTAATTTTTTAAATAAAATTCTTAAAAATTAATTAATACAGTGTCTCTCAGCTTGACGTCCATATTTTTGTGACTAGTTTACTTTATTTTGTTTGTATCTTCCAGGAAAACTAAATTATGTGTATATTTCAACACGTAATTACACAAAAAACTACAATATCTAATTTGTTTTTTTTTTCTGCATATCACATCACAAGTTAAATCAGCAAACAAAGTGTAGTCACATATGTATTCTCATTCGCACCAAACGCTCTAAAACCGAAGATTCATAAAACTTTCTCGCTGCCTTATCTAGCGAGGGTTCATTGGTGCGTAGCCAATCGTGCTGCCATACTTGAGGACTATTGTTTACGGCAAACATGGAGACATTTGCTTGGAGGATAAAGGACGAAATGAGGATCTGTNCCATACTTGAGGACTATTGTTTACGGCAAACATGGAGACATTTGCTTGGAGGATAAAGGACGAAATGAGGATCTGTGAAGGACCGGGAGTTCACCGAGAAAAACCCACTCTATACACATAAAAAAATGTTCGACTCCGAAGTTGAGGAAACCGGCCACGAACAACTGCGATAATATTTCAACTATAATATTTCTCAACTGATAATTTGTTTTTCCATTGAACAGTGAATGATAAAAATTAATTATAAGCTATAACGTCTTATTACGTGTGTAATATTAGATTGCGGTGACCAAAGAAGTAGATACCATTTTATTTCATGAACATAATAGTGAGTGTGGTTTTTATCTACATACATTTGTGTTTGCCACAATTTCCAGTCTTTGCCACAAAGCACTCCAGAATACAAAGGTAAAATGACCGCTTGTATCGCGAACTCCATGCGGCAAGAGTCAGCAAAATGGCGTCACCGGCCAGCAACATGTTGGAACGCCGTTCGCCAATTGGTACCTTGTAACATACTCGCCAGCCGGCAGTTCAGCCAATAGAGAACGTTTCGCAGCGTGCAGTATCCAACCAAACATAAAGCCGGTTCCCAGAGCCTCGTGCAACCAATGAGAGAATAGGTACGCCTACCACGCCACATCGTCTCTGTGTACTTATCTACTCTGCGGTATCGGTTGGTAACGAAATGATTCATTAATTAAGTCCACGGTGATGTTAATTTTTACACTAAGTGGGAGGCTACACAATAACCTTAAAAACCTAAGCTGAACAGCGCTCTACAAAGTGCCTAATTAACGGTGAATAGCTACGCAAATGAGATTGGTTTTAAACTCGAGTAATTTTAGCGTTCAAGGAAAATGGCCCAGGAAAATAAAGTGTTGTAAAAGTTAATGAGTTTTCAGCTACTGCCCTCGACAAAATTGAAATAAGGGTATTCTAAAAGATTCAGCACTGCACAATTCCATTGAGATTGTTTTTTTTTCTCACTGAGACGTGTTTCCTAGATGAATTTTGTACCGGGTCATAAGGTGGGAAAATTAACGGCATGTTAGTCACGTACATACAGAAGATTTGTGTCTACGATGGATCCACAAGTTTCTATGTAGGATTTCCTTTTCCTGTACTTTACCAACCGTTCTGACCTGCGTAAACGCGCTGAACTTTTCTATTCGTCCTTAAATGCCAACTTTAAACGTTTAAGAGTTCAACTACCTGGTACTTGAACTGCAATAGCACCGTTTTAATACAAATTTAAGATGATTAGGCGTGTAAAATACTAATTTGCCAATATTTCGACAACAAAGCCAAAATAAATAACATTGCAAGCGACATGTACATCCATCTGAAAACTGAACATTGAAAATTTTTTGCACTTCACTCAGTATTGAATGTTACATGACAGACATGATAACAACTTGTTTAATCCGGGCGTTTGCCTGGTGGGTGCGGAAGTGAGAGGAACCGAGTAGCAAATGCGCCTCATGTTCCTCGAACAGAGACGGAAAACCACTTTGAGAAACCAGGTGCAGTTTAGCCGGCTCTCGCCCTAATGCGAATCAAGTACGATACAGCTGTTTCGATGTTAATTCACGGTTTTTTAAATAAATTTTTGAAAAATACTCTGCTACTAACAGCGTGTATTAAAAAAAAATCTCTGAAATTTTCCGGGTAAAGTTGGTAATGATGTTTCAAAAGTAATTCGAAATCATTATTAATATAACATTAGAATTTGTAGGCATTGAATATATTTTATTTCTGTTTGTGTTGTATAAGAGTGAGAATTTGCATATAAGTAAAATTTTCATGTTCCTTACAAGTCGACAGTTACACTTGTTCAACACATGACTAAAACCACGGGGAACATGACGCGAGTAGACATGCTATGTGCGACAATGAAGTTGAACGAGAATTCTTCTATTCATGAAGGATTCTTGTTGCAAGTGATCATTTACTGCCTCCCATTCCTGTAACACGACATGATTTAAGCACTGAGAAGGACTAAGAGCTTCGGAGTACTTAATCACGTAATGCCATGAAGATAATCTACTGTTGTAGAAAGTTGATTTGTAGAAAGTATTTGTATCTATGATTGTAATGACGTACAATATATTTATGTCCTACGCTATTACTGTAACCACAAATATTGCTACTAGGTGAATGGGATTTATTATAAATATAGCAACATACGATGTCGTAATGATTGACGACAACTGGTTAGTAAGATTAGAATTGCTTAAATCCATACATGTGTTAAATAAAAGTTTTAAACATTTTTGCTGTAATAGTAATATAAAGATAACGTTAGATAATTGTTATTTCCTAACAAAAATATTTCATGATCTGTAGTCAAGGTGTTTTAAATATAGCGCATTTAAAATATATTCAAAGTGAAATTTCACGTGTTCATAAAGGTAAATAGGCACGTGACTATGCTCAAATTTATTCTGCGTGCCTCCAGTGTGTCGCAACAACATTAGGTCGGCATATACCCGAGAAACTAATTTGAAAACGTATAACACCTAAAGTCAGGAATGAAACGAAATGAAATCACTTTATTTCACAACAGACAATTACAAAAAACTATTAAAGAAGTTTGAAACTAATATATTCGATACGTAAAGAAATATTACAAATCATGGAATTAATATGCTCACACAAATAATGTTTACAGCCACGTTAGCATAGTAAAGCAACAGACAAATATTCACTTGGTACAAACTTGATTAAAAGCTTTGTTATGTTGGAATATGAATTTTTTATAAATTTCTTTTCGCACATGGATTTTATTTAAAATTGGTTTGTAACATTGGAAATCGGAAAAATATTAGTTGCAGAGTTTTAAAACATTTTCATGCAGTACACAGACAGAAGCTGAGAAGAGATGTTTAGGACAATATTTTCGACAAAACGAAACGAAAACACCAAAACTAAAGAAATTATCAAGATTATTTTCATATGTATTCGAAGATTACGTATCTTNTCTCACTGAGACGTGTTTCCTAGATGAATTTTGTACCGGGTCATAAGGTGGGAAAATTAACGGCATGTTAGTCACGTACATACAGAAGATTTGTGTCTACGATGGATCCACAAGTTTCTATGTAGGATTTCCTTTTCCTGTACTTTACCAACCGTTCTGACCTGCGTAAACGCGCTGAACTTTTCTATTCGTCCTTAAATGCCAACTTTAAACGTTTAAGAGTTCAACTACCTGGTACTTGAACTGCAATAGCACCGTTTTAATACAAATTTAAGATGATTAGGCGTGTAAAATACTAATTTGCCAATATTTCGACAACAAAGCCAAAATAAATAACATTGCAAGCGACATGTACATCCATCTGAAAACTGAACATTGAAAATTTTTTGCACTTCACTCAGTATTGAATGTTACATGACAGACATGATAACAACTTGTTTAATCCGGGCGTTTGCCTGGTGGGTGCGGAAGTGAGAGGAACCGAGTAGCAAATGCGCCTCATGTTCCTCGAACAGAGACGGAAAACCACTTTGAGAAACCAGGTGCAGTTTAGCCGGCTCTCGCCCTAATGCGAATCAAGTACGATACAGCTGTTTCGATGTTAATTCACGGTTTTTTNGTGCAGTTTAGCCGGCTCTCGCCCTAATGCGAATCAAGTACGATACAGCTGTTTCGATGTTAATTCACGGTTTTTAAAATAAATTTTTGAAAAATACTCTGCTACTAACAGCGTGTATTAAAAATAAATCTCTGAAATTTTCCGGGTAAAGTTGGTAATGATGTTTCAAAAGTAATTCGAAATCATTATTAATATAACATTAGAATTTGTGGGCATTGAATATATTTTATTTCTGTTTGTGTTGTATAAGAGTGAGAATTTGCATATAAGTAAAATTTTCATGTTCCTTACAAGTCGACAGTTACACTTGTTCAACACATGACTAAAACCACGGGGAGAATGACGCGAGTAGACATGCTATGTGCGACAATGAAGTTGAACGAGAATTCTTCTATTCATGAAGGATTCTTGTTGCAAGTGATCATTTACTGTCTCCCATTCCTGTAACACGACATGATTTAAGCACTGAGAAGGACTAAGAACTTCGGAGTACTTAATCACGTAATGCCATGAAGATAATCTACTGTTGTAGAAAGTTGATTTGCCATAGTATTTGTATCTATGATTGTAATGACGTACAATATATTTATGTCCTACGCTATTACTGTAACCACAAATATTGCTACTAGGTGAATGGGATTTATTATAAATATAGCAACATACGATGTCGTAATGATTGACAACTGGTTAGTAAGATTAGAATTGCTTAAATCAATACATGTGTTAAATAAAAGTTTTAAACATTTTTGCTGTAATAGTAATATAAAGATAACGTTAGATAATTGTTATTTCCTAACAAAAATATTTCATGATCTGTAGTCGAGGTGTTTTAAATATAGCGCATTAAAAATATATTCAAAGTGAAATTTCACGTGTTCATAAAGGTAAATAGGCACGTGACTATGCTCAAATTTATTCTGCGTGCCTCCAGTGTGTCGCAACAACATTAGGTCTGCATATACCCGAGAAACTACTTTGAAAACGTATAACACCTAAAGTCAGGAATTAAACGAAATGAAATCACTTTATTTCACAACAGACAATTACAAAATACTATTAAAGAAGTTTGAAACTAATATATTCGATACATGAAGAAATATTACAAAGCATGGAATTAATATGCTCACACAAATAATGTTTACAGCCACGTTAGCATAGTAAAGCAAAAGACAAATCTTCACTTGGTACAAACTTGATTAAAAGCTTTGTTATGTTGGAATATGAATTTTTTATAAATTTCTTTTCGCACATGGATTTTATTTAAAATTGGTTTGTAACAATGGAAATCGGAAAAATATTAGTTGCAGAGTTTTAAAACATTGTCATGCAGTACACAGACAGAAGCTGAGAAGAGATGTTTAGGACAATATTTTCGGCAAAACGAAACGAAAACACCAAAACTAAAGAAATTATCAAGATTATTTTCATATGTATTCGAAGATTACGTATCTTNCAAAACGAAACGAAAACACCAAAACTAAAGAAATTATCAAGATTATTTTCATATGTATTCGAAGATTACGTATCTTGTTACCTAAACATTATTTGAGGATCACTTTTTAGTCATAAGCATAGTTTTCTTTCAGACTATATATGACATTGAGGGTCTATTTTCTGGAGATATAATATAAGATTATTAATTTGGTTTACAAAAAATCATATTTAAATCAAATTTTTTTTGGATTTTATCGACAGGATTATATTTATTCATTCCATTAAAATTTCAGAGTAATGATTAACACGCTGGAATTTTATATTAAATGCTATCGGTTCCCGCCTAACTTTTGCAAAATTGGCAGATTTTCACTATTTCAGGAGGGGCGTTACGTTGCATATAAATGTAGGTCGTTGAAATTGTAAGTATTTTCCTTTGACGAATGAGCGAAATAGTTTTATATTGCTGCTAGCCACCGTCGACAGAACTCATTTTGATACATATTACAAGTGCTTGAAAATGGTTACTAAGGTTTTATTTGTAACTGGTCAGAAATATGATAGTGAATAGCGATCAACGCAAGGTGTCATCAACGATCATACAGCGTAAACTGGGGTTTTGTTTCTCATATGAGTCCAACGTAATTTTTGAGCGTCATACCAACCTCAAATAAAACGTCTGACTACTTTAGCTCAACCAAATGCAGAAGCGAATTTTCCCATGTATACAAGTAAACAAAATTTAAAGAACCGCGTGATTATGTCGCTCCACGAATTGCGGTACTGATTTAATTTATCCGCGCTCGTGTAACGAGGGAGCTCAGCGGGGAAACCCGTGATTCTGAGGTGGGTACGCTGAAACTCAGGGTTGTCACCTAGCTGCAGCATTGTTCTCGTCTGAGGCTGAGAACCGTGGATGCGATAAGGGCTGCCCTGACATACCCATCAAGTGCGCGGTCGCCGCTACGCGCAAGGTTCTGAACTAGTGCAGTGTTCTGGTCGTGTTGCACGTACCTGCGGGACTTCAGTGAAGATCCTATCACTATGTTAATGGTAAGTCGGTAGCAAAGTTCAATACAGGCTCCTGTTATAGTTTTGCCCGTGTCCAGATAGTATGATTTAAAATATGGCAGACAGAACAAGTCGTTTTTAACCATGTTTGAGGACTCCAAAATTACATTTATAGCGCGCATGGTATCTGAGAAGTGCAATCCCGTCCACGTCTGAGGAGTGTTTCCTTTTCATTGATAAACATATTGGGGACACGTGTAATATTTTCTTCGATTAGCGCGCATTTAAAATATGATGATACGCGCTTTAAGAGCCAAGTAGACAACAGCCTTAAGGGTACCGTCTACCTGCCGCTTGAATTACGTTGCAAAATGTTTGAAATTACCATTTTATTAAAAGAACCACTCATCATACCGATGTACGAAAAGAAAACACATATTATACGAGGTACGAATAATGCTCTAATTACATCATGCACATTAAAATGCCTTTTCCGAGCCGTCTAACACAGCTAAAGCGAGTTTTTCACACTGCTGTATCTAATAATACAAGAGTTGGATACATGCGAAACAATTATAGGGACATGTACTGAACTTTGCTCCAGATTCTCCAACAATAAAATATAAGCGTGACAGCTTAACGTGCCCTCGGTACACGCAGAACGACATGAACACTGCACGCGTTCAGCGCCTTGCGCGTCGTCGGAGTTCGTGCGGGACTAGGCACGCGTATCGCTCGCTCGCTTCTGAGGCTCGAACCCGCTGAAAACTCCAAGCAAGCGCGGTCTGTTGCCAATTTGATCCTCCCCGCCTGCGGCAACAGTTGCAACGTTGCACAAAACACCGAGGAGAACACGTGGCACGACGGCAAGTTGCGCCGCCTCCGGACTTGGCGGTTCGTGGCCCGCGCAACGTGGGCGTGACGACCAATACGAGCGCGCCTGGAGGCGGGTGGGCGCCTTCAAGATAGATGACCCGCGCGGTACGATGGAAGAGCGTGGTTGCGTGCGTGGGCGCCGGGAGCGCTGATCCTTCCCGTGAGGGAGGGGGTTTTGGTGACGTAGCCAGTCAGGTCCGGGAGCCGAGCTGTCGGGCCGGGGCGGCGGTGACGTCACTGCTTCGCGTGTCCGGGGAGCGAGTGTCGATAACAACATGACAACGCATCGCTGCAGCGCTGCTTCCTCTTTATCTCTGACGCTTGAAGCCGAAACTGACCATCACGTTTATTTGACCCCTCAACGCACACGCTAATTTTGAGTTTCAGGTCTTCCTTGCATAAGAGGAGACTTTTCGTGTGGAATGTATTTATGAATTTATTATAACANAGATTATATTAACTTACAGTTTGGAACTTTGTGAAATAAGTTTCAGTACATCCACGTCACAAACAGCGATAAATTATATAACACTGGTGTGTCAAGAGCAGCCAATAGAATAATCCAAGGAAAGGCGATGACAGTATTAGTGCAAGCTCCTGACCTTGCACAAAGTCGAACATGAGTTTACCTATTCTGAAACATACCAAACGTGTAAGAGTATAATGTTAAGGAATTAAATGGAGTGGAGAGGTTGGCTCGGCTTTTAACATTGGGGACGTGACAGTCAGTGAGGGTAAAGCAAAGTGAGTTTGGAGCAGCGCCGTAATGCAAGGCGGGAAAACGGGAGATCCCCGAGTAAACCCGCTGACCATCGGCAACGTCAGGCACGATTCCCACGTGCGGAAATTCGGGAGCTACCTCGCCGGGAATCAAACCCATTTCTCCTTCGTGGGAGTTGAGCGCTCTAGCCGCTGCGCTGCCGTGGCCCCCGTTAACGGGTTAAGCAAACAAAAATAGTATGTTCGTAAATGTGTTACAGCTTTGACAATAGAAAGTAGCCAAAATAAAACTTATATTATTTTTACTCAAAATTCTACAAATAAACATTATTTGAAAGGCTAGCTTAATATATTTTTAGTACATTTAACATGAATATGCGTGGGTGTCGCTTCCTAAAAATAAATAACTTCGTTTCAAATACCAAACGTGTTTGATTATATGTTAGCGTATTAACTCGTATCTACGAGTTCGCGAATTCGAACCTAGCTGAATGCACACGTTTTCTCCAAATGGTTCTCTCCCCCCACCCCCTCATAGCTCTTTATGTCCTACCATCCCACGCCAATTCCAGGCAAGTGCTGTCGCTGTTACTTTAAATGTACTCTCCCAGTTCGCTGCCCACAAATAACACGCTGTACTTTCATTGGTCTTGCGTAGTTCGCTAGAGTAAAAAAAGCACCCCAAATAAACCGAGAATAAATAAAAAATAAACATTACAGCTAAATTTTAACATTTGTATAATCAGGTTGGTTATAAGCCTACAGAGAAATCAGTACTCCGAATGTACTTTTTTTGGTTTTTTTCGTTTTGGCTCACCCTTTGAAATTTTTACACCCCTTGTTTGTGTTGTAACGTTTATCGCTCAACAACCTCAAGATCCTAGAAATATATTTTTCGGAGACATACTCCTGACACAAGCACGGTTATTTAAGAAAAGTGGTCGGAACCGGGATATTCGCACGGGAATTTGCTTCGGACTCTCAGAAAGGTGATTTTTATCCGATCTCCAGCGATTGGCGTCGGATGATTTGTTTTTCTAGTAGTAGGCCGTGCTTATTCGCCTCCATTGGACTACAGCATCGTGCACGGTGAAGACATAGTTCTCAAGTTTCTTCCATATCTCTCAGCTCCACAATAAGACTAAATGCAACATGATATGATGATTTAAGTGTCGTCAAAACTTCCAGGTACCAACTGTCTAATGTGACATGACATACTGTTTAAAGGGACAGGGATCATATACAACCCGTAAAATACGAGATCATCCCGTTTTTGGCTANTCAAGATCCTAGAAATATATTTTTCGGAGACATACTCCTGACACAAGCACGGTTATTTAAGAAAAGTGGTCGGAACCGGGATATTCGCACGGGAATTTGCTTCGGACTCTCAGAAAGGTGATTTTTATCCGATCTCCAGCGATTGGCGTCGGATGATTTGTTTTTCTAGTAGTAGGCCGTGCTTATTCGCCTCCATTGGACTACACCATCGTGCACGGTGAAGACATAGTTCTCAAGTTTCTTCCATATCTCTCAGCTCCACAATAAGACTAAATGCAACATGATATGATGATTTAAGTGTCGTCAAAACGTCCAGGTACCAACTGTCTAATGTGACATGACATACTGTTTAAAGGGACAGGGATCATATACAACCCGTAAAATACGAGATCATCCCGTTTTTGGCTAATGCATCCCGTTGTCCCGAGAAAACTCTTCGAGATAGCTTTTCCTCCCATATTTGACTTAAAAAAAAAAATCTATGAGTTACAATTTCTATTATATTACAAACAGTGCTCTCCGCAATTACAGAAAACTACAGACGCGTTATTTTTTCAAGGCGAGTGATGCTTACACTAAAACAATAATAAGTTCATTAGAACATTGCTAATGTGCAGTCCGTTTGGCCCACAGCATTTTAGTAGCTTGCTCGGAGAGAAACAGGCTGGTGCTTCCAGAGTATTAAGTTAATTACTGCACGGCCACTGTTAAGATGTATGGTTTCTCAATTCTCTTGTGGTCCTATTGAACGTTAAAAATGCCGAGAAGTTATGTGATTTTACATACGCTTTAAAAATTTGCGTTTCCGTTANAATTACTGCACGGCCACTGTTAAGATGTATGGTTTCTCAATTCTCTTGTGGTCCTATTGAACGTTAAAAATGCCGAAAAGTTATGTGATTTTACATACGCTTTAAAAATTTGCATTTCCGTTATAAAAAAAAAAATCTACTAAATTGAGCCGGACAGATAAAGTGGAGTGTCCGATATATGGTAGCTTGTTTGATATCAAGAATGGTGAAAAGTGCGACATTACCTAGCACATTGTGCTACGATAATAAATAAATATTCGTTTTGGAATGTTAGAATTACTTTGTATGGTAATACTGGCATATGTCATGGATGCGCATACTAGACATTCATTCTCAGTCATTAGTGTCCCGTGTATTTTTCCAGAGTATCTGGGATACCCATAAAGGGAGTAATGGTTATAATATACCGACTGAGANAGCTTGTTTGATATCAAGAATGGTGAAAAGTGCGACATTACCTAGCACATTGTGCTACGATAATAAATAAATATTCATTTTGGAATGTTAGAATCACTTTGTATGGTAATACTGGCATATGTCATGGATGCGCATACTAGACATTCATTCTCAGTCATTAGTGTCCCGTGTATTTTTCCAGAGTATCTGGGATACCCATAAAGGGAGTAATGGTTATAATATACCGACTGAGAGTAAGTCAATAATAAGTCATGTAAGGTATTACGCCCGAACTACAACCGGTCCGGCCACCTCGTATTGTGAGCGTGGTAGTTTGTCAGTTACCACAACCACTGGTTTGTTGTTTCTCTGCTATGCTTCGCTACTGCGAATTGTTACTGTATTTCGCTGATTTTCTGACTGTACACGTCAAACAATAGATGCAATCAGTACAAATTTGTTCCGCTGTAGGTTTCAACATACGCCTTTTACCTGTTTGAAGACAGTTTTTGATAGGGAATATCAAGCGTAATACGTCGTTTCCGTTTTGGTCAAACAAAGCGATTTTTACGACCGTATTTAAAACACCTGAAAAATGCATTGACACCACCACCTCACAGCTCTGGAGATCCTAGATTAGGATACTGAGTGAGGAAAATGTGAACCACACTCCGAACCCACCTACCGACATAAGCAAGAGCGTTAAATAATCAATTGTTAATTTACTAACATCCATTGTAAACATTCGGTCAAAGTCTTAAAATTGTAAGCTTTCGGTTATAACCCCATATCATTAACAAGAAAAAAACAGTAGTCAAATGATGATAAAATACTTTTTGTGCCAAATTTCTTTTGTTATAGATTTCTGTGCTCAACCCACATGTTTCTTCAAAATTTCAAATCCTTTAGACTTGCAAATCAAACCCGCCAACACACTTCTTATTTGGAAGGACACCACGTGTCCGTTTTAAATAACCAAATAAAAAAAGTTTGGGGTTATCCAAAAGTAACCATTCGGTACGGACAAGATACTGATAGGATTGAAAAGCGTCGGCAACTCTTATTGTTGCATTAAATAAAGACGAAAAAAAAAAATCGTAACTGGGTGCTATTTGTTTACGAAAACCAATAATGAGAATTTTTTTTTGCTTCTACCGTCATATCTAACGCTAATGGTGTTGTAGTATTACTCATATATTTTTGTTGGAAAACTTTAACAATATGGCATTTTTTGTATGTTGTAAAATTGAAATTTTTAGGGGTTATGTTTAACATAAGTCGTAGATATTTTAATTATATATGATTACAGAGAACTTGCTTATGTTGTAAGTTTCTGTAACATAATTTCCAAATTAATTTTTATTATATTAGATAACACTATGATATTTGGCTATTTTAATAGCTTATTGATATAGAGATCATGTGTATGTATTTATAATTTGTTTCTAGACAGTATTCAGTATTAATATTTTGTATGTTATTTTTCATTTCGTTCCTAAATGGTTGTCAGCATTAAATATTTATTAAACAAAAGTACTAAATAAAATTATCCTGGTTGTCTCTCGTCTCGCCATTGCTGATTGGCGAGAGATGTGTCATGGTCAGACGACAGTCAATTGGAGGACAGGAGACAACATAAGTAAGGCAGAAGTAAAATATAACTAATTTTTTGGGTCAGAATAAATATCACCACCTCCAAAGGGCACTTGTGTACGTAAAAATAAATACATTTATTGAGAAATAAGTGCTGCAAGATGTTTGGATAGTTTATTAATTGATTATGTAAAACGAGCAATAATTATGGAATTTGATTTTGAGAAGAAAAACGAGCAATAATTATGGAATTTGATTTTGAGAAGAAAA
This sequence comes from Clitarchus hookeri, assembly GCA_002778355.1. NCBI lineage: Eukaryota > Metazoa > Arthropoda > Insecta > Phasmatodea > Phasmatidae > Clitarchus > Clitarchus hookeri. The sequence goes on from NQII01005931.1 coordinate 69,349, forward strand.
ACGAGCAATAATTATGGAATTTGATTTTGAGAAGATAAAATCAATTATTGAATTTTTTTGAGAAGATGAAATAATAATTTGTGTAATGAGTTGGAGGGGATGAACGAAAATAAAATAAATTGGTGTAATGAATTTCGACTCGCTAATTCTACATAACTTCATCATATCATATTCTAATGAAATGTTATAAACCGCGCCCAACGTAATAATTGTACGTTTATGATTTATCTGATAATATGTGTAGTCCTGCATAAATGAAAGTAACATCATTGCTGTTAAAGATAAACATTACATTTAATTAAAACTGAATTATATGCACATGTACAACATACTGTCAATAAATGTTATACGTGAGAGACGATAAGTATTTCATGACCTGTGTTGCATTTTATATTATGTTAACTTTTAAACTTTCTCGCCAACTATCTGAACACGTGACTGCGTCTTTTGCAAAGGTGCTGATTACGGTGGCCATTAATGCGGAATTTACCCCGAGAAATAGCATCGGATTGTATGGGAATAACGAAAATAATGCTTAATTAATTACTAACATCAACGAAGGTTAGTATAAATTTAACACACGCAGCTGTATTTGTTTGCATAATAGCACCATATAGGATTTGAAATATCATAGCCCTATTTGTCTGTATAAAAAACTTTGAATATCACAAATTAAGAGTACACGTATTGAATAACACTAAATTTGTTTCTGGTATTTTACATTGCCGCATAGAAGAAAATTCTACAAATAATAATACCAGAAATCTATAATTCTAAAGATTTTTGATTATTCTTTGAAGAAGAAGTGTAAGAAAATACAGTAATATGTAGGGGTAACACAACGAAAGTTTTCGTGGAGTTAATGCTTCCGTATGTCAGTGAACTGCCAAAGCAGACCGTAATAATATTTTATCGTCAGTTTCGCTTAAAAAACAGCATGTGAGTGAAGATCTATTCCAGTTTTAAAAATAATTAATGTGGTTTTCCGCAAAGTCTCCATTAGTCAAATGTTTACTGCAGACTCTGTGCACAAACAAATGCATTCTTAGTGATAGCACAGAGTAGGTTAGTACACAGAGACGAAATGGCTTGGCGGTTCCTTTGACGTAGGCATGTACTAAAAAAACAGTTTTGTGGTAACAAAAAAAAAATGTTTCTGGCCACAAAATATTTTCGTCAACATAGACGTCAAGAAAGATTGTATGGCACCAGCACGGAGGTTGTTATTTCAGTATTTATTGGCAGCAACATTTGTCGTAACAAATAAATACAGCGTGTCGGTGGACAAATGCGTGTTCGCTAGTCGCAGCCAAACAAGTAACTATGTTAGCAGCGTAACTGGTATGTGGGACTCACGAAAGGTTTTGGCGAGTTGCGGGCTTTGATAAGTAGGCGTGGTTGAATGTCTTGTTGACGTGGAGGTCAGGGAAAGAATCCGCCAAGGTCTTTATTAAGAATCGCCTGGAATGATTTCATACATCAGTTGAAAAGAGAAATTAGGAACGCAGAACCAGGGTTCGTACCCGAGTGTTCGTGAATATTAGTTTAGCACTGAGCTAGATAGCTCGGTAATTCAGGCTTTCACTTGCATACATAACGTATCTAGCATGTGGTGCACGCACTGAGACCTGGGCACTTCACCTCACGGAAAGTATATTTTCTGGAATAATTTTTTCTGCAATATTTACTTACTTAGAATAAAGGGACTATGTAAGCATTCCTAATTTCTTAAAATTTAATTTAAAAATTCCCTTTTGAACATGGACAAATAGTAGACGAGAAGTTGGCCTTTTCCAATACGCCAAAGCGCATGCACAGAATATAACAGATATAATTTTGCAGTCACAGAAAAACATTTTACTCTGGACGACATGAATACCATTGTGGCCAAATAAACCAGTGGTGACAGTCAATTACAACTTTTCCAATAAACAATTACGTTAGCCAGCATTAGATAACTTAAGTGTCTGCCAATACACGTGCTATTGTGTACCACAATCTCATTTTATTTTACCCGCGGCAAAATTTTGCCTTGGAAAACACAAACCAAATGTTTTTTTGTAACTACGAACACACATTTTCTTTCAATGTAGCTGCGCATGGTTCTGGGAACAGGCCGTTTTTACCCTGACATACCTTATTGCTAAGTATTAAATGTACGTCGGAGGTAGATACGGGGCATAATTGCGTCTCAGGGCTGGGCCCCCTTGCGCCTAAAAGGAAGGGAATTCATTCCAAGGAGGTGTGCATCGCGGGAGAGAGGGATTGGGCAGCCACGACCACCGTATAGGGCCATGACTACCTCCCTGAGTGTACCTATAGCTGAGTGTACCTATAGACAAGAAGGGCGGTTGGGAGAGGGGGAAACCAGCACAGCTACTGTAAAAACCTCTCCTAACAGGAAAGACGTTCAAAACTTATGTGTGCAGTACTGAAATGCTACCGGATACAGAGGGCGTGGATAACCATTCTATTTAATGCGATACAGGAAGTGGTAGAACGTAGGGGGGGGGGATCACTTGTGGGCGCAAGCGCCCTAGAGATTGAACTGCTGCTAATATTCCTGCGCTGGCCAACCAGCACAACAATACTGAAAGCAGGCAATTTAATGCAGGCCCTCCCCCCACCCCTGCTTCTCGTCGAGTGCGTCGGAAAACTGGGCAGCTCAATCATGTCACTTACTCCATCTTCGCTCTTCCGCGCTGACAGCAGGATCTTTACGTCGTGGGTGAAGGCGGGGAGCAATTGCCCGGGGAGCCACACCCTCCCCACCCTCCAAAATAGTCTGTCGGTCTTGGGTGAGCTATAACAAGAGCTCGGCAAGACTTCCGGGACCTGCCGGTGATGGTGGCGAGCCGCTGGCCCAGGATGAAGGCTGATGACAGTGATACTTCCAAGGTCCGATGCATTCCAGATCCATCCATAACGCATCGGCAATCAGCAGCCTATAGAATCCAGCAATGAGCCTCGCTACAGTTCGCTTGTGCCACCTCGGGACCCCGCCTTGATCGTTGGACTGCCTCGTGCTCGACGCGCTTCGCGATCCCGTGCTGAGCTACCCAGGTTGCCGACGTTCACGACGACGTCGCTTGCGCACCGACAAGTTGGTTCGCGGGCTGGTATTGGAATATATCTAGCCACTCCAGAGACTGGGGATCCCCTATCCGCCACCTGGAGAAGCAACGAGTGGCGGAGTAGTCGCCGCACCCAAGCTGCCGCAGTCCCGCCGCTCTCGCAGGAGCCCCGCCCCGCCACTCGTCTTCGCTGGTCTCGAAGGGCGGGCGGATCCCGGCGGGAGAGCAGCCACTGGCACCATGTTCGACCCACCACAGCTCGGCTCTGCGTCTCCTTGGATATTGCATGCTGTGAAACGTTCCCTATTGGCTTTGCTACCGGGTGTCGAGTATGTTACCATGCGCTGATTGGCGACGGGCACTCCGACGTTTTGCTGGCCGGTGATGCCATTTTTCCTGGAGTGGTTGGGGCTTGCGGTGTAAGCAGTGATTTCACCTCTGTATTCTGAAGTAAATTTTCCCCTCCCTTCAGAAATGAAGAGTGGGGTGAACAAAGTTAAAATAGTTCATGAATACAATGATAATTAAATAATGCTAGGAAATTATAAAAGATTTGATGCAGGACACCCAGGAGACTTGCCGTTCTCCGTGTACCTGGGATCCCGATGGGATTTCCATGCCCAAGTATAAATCATAAAAAAATATATGTTAACCTGATATATCCGATCCTTTTTGTTGGTTCTCCTCGTCAATGGTTACGAGAAATGATAGATTAAAAAATAAAATAATACCTTAGATTAATTTTAAAATGTAAAATTTTGCCGCTTTTATAATAAAAATGTAATTTTACACACAATGGCATATTACTAAGTAGGATCCAGGAAGTTTTAATTTTATTTTTGTATTCTTCAAGTACTGTGTGGCAACACGTAGCACATGAAAACATTACACGTTTCACCGTAAAAGGTGAGCTCTATTAAAATTTTAATGGTTGTAGTAATGCTTTCGTGGAGGGTTTCATTTTCGAAACGAGTATTCTGTGCACGAAATCGATGTACTATCAGAGGAAACGTCCAAGCCAGCGATTTCAAGAGAGATTTTGGAGTATGTTTTAAATACTTCGACTCCAATGTGGCAGGACACCACACTGCAAAATTTGCTGACTAGCTGCAACTTATCTACACGAGGGGCGAGTACAGATGCCACCTGCGGTATTCCTCTCAACAATTCACGATCGAAATTCCTTGGCGTAGTACAATTATAGAAAGGTAGTGCAACTTTATACATTGCTTTGGTTTGATCATATGGAAGAAACAAGTAAGCTTACAACAATAACAATATACCAAAAATAAGCAGAAGACGATCGATCACCTAACTAAAACATACCAGACAGAAAGCATAGTGGCGTTTAATGTCTCATAATTAAGTTAAAAATATTTATAAATTAATAAAAAAAGAATATATAATACGTATACGACAAAATTCAGTAGGTAGCGCTTAGCGTCTCGTCGCCAGCGAGGTCGTTAGAGACGGAGCAAGCTGCTCAGAGAAGGAATGGGGAAGGTATAGGCCATGGCCTGAAGTAAGGACGTCGCCAGCGAGGTCGTTAGAGACGGAGCAAGCTGCTCAGAGAAGGAATGGGGAAGGTATAGACCATGGCCTGAAGTAAGGACGTCGCCAGCGAGGTCGTTAGAGACGGAGCAAGCTGCTCAGAGAAGGAATGGGGAAGGTCTAGACTATGGCCTGAAGTAAGTAACCATCCCAGCATTCATCTGGAGTGATTTCGGGAAACCATGGAAAACCGAAATCAGGATTTCCGGACCAGGACTCGAACCCCGGTCCTTCCGAATGGGAGCTCACCTCAATTGTTCCGACAAAAGTCGTCCCATGTTATTTATTTATATTCATGTCGGCACTTCTCCATTTTAGGTATGTTATCACGTATCATATATTGACCCCAGGGAAATATTTAGAATTCATTTACTTCTCTCAAGTCTTTATTTTAAATGGGATATTATTATTTTTCGAAATATATTTTCTTTGATTCGAGAGGCAATGTCTCCCGGGGGCCTTGTATCCTGCAGGGTGATCATTTTCTGTTTATTCGCACATTATTTGTTTGTTTTTCCCGTACAATTATGTTTCCGTTCGAACCAAAGCAAAGGGAAATGTCGTAAGTATACTCTTGTTCCGAATATCAATAAAAAAGAGGCATGTCCTTCTTCTCACCCATGAACACATACTGAATAACGTTTACTTCTTTCGAGCTACGTGGAATAAGATCGCTACTGGACAAAATCTGATTCTGGGAAAGAAAGCGAAAATATTTCCTTGGAAACTAACCTCAGGTAAAGGTTTGTTCATTCCAAGAAAACAAGTGTTTCTTAAGGAAAAACATGTTCAGTTTATATGCAGACGTCATTGAACAAATAAAGGAGTTTCGTCAACTTGAACGTGTATTTTTAAACGAAGAGAACCAAGTTTGATGATTTTCAAATTTCGTTTTGACAAACTAGAAGAGAGCCCCCCTGTATCCACTCGTGCAAGTACATCAGCCCTCTCAGTTTATGCACTCCCGCTTGAGAGTACGCGCACCCGAGAATATATTTTTTTTTTCGCTTTCGAGGCGCAGCGATACGAGCGACAATAACACGCACGACCTGCGCGCCGTCGCTCTTACGCGCAAGGCGTTGAACCTGCATGCAGTGCTTCCGCTGTTACGCTTTCCTGTGCAAATTAGGTCCGTAACAGTGGTATTTTATTACAAGCAATGAAAGCCCATGGATTAAATTGTGACTCTACAGTCTTATTTTCCTCTTTCCTTCCAAGGAAATCACGTAGAAAAGCTATAAAACTGCAATCTTTTTTTACAATTTTTAATATTTTTCTTTCCGAACGAACTTAATATTAAAAATTTAACTGTAAGGGCTTAGATAATTGTTTTTTTTAAATCTTTTCTGACNATAATTAAATAATGCAAAAATTTGCAGTAGAATGAATATCTGCGTCCGGAGACTATGTAATTTAAAGGGGGAAAAACTGCCACCTGGCACCGGCGCCGGCCCGCCGCCATGTTGTGACGTCACCCAACCGTCAATCTGGACCTAGGTGCTCTTGATATTTGACCTTGAACTCATGCCCGTGACCTTGAAGGACTGTGAAACCAAAAAATTCAAAACATTGAAGAAAAATTATAAAATCGTAAAAAATTTATAAACGTAAAAATTTTTTTTTAAGATTCAAAAATTATTTCAACAAATTATGTAAACATGTACACATGTAGGAAGTACGGGGTTCGATAACATGCGGATCGACTTAACTCCCTACATGACCGGCCCTCGCAAGTGTCTATCTCATCAGCCATGTTAGATGTCGATGACCATGACCTTTGACCTAGACTCAAGTGACCTTGAAACCAAAATTTATTTAAAAATCCCAACATATAAAAAAATTAAAAATTTTCATAAAAAATTTCAAAAAATTATTTTAAAAAAAACTCATTATAACGTACATTTCCAGTGGTTCCACCATAACCGACCATCGTCAATTTTTTGTTGGTTATTTCATCGTTATCGTTCTATTAATAATATTCACTCGATCCCTTCCACGCAATGCCATATCTACTGTCCTTTTACTTTTAATAATACCCACTGGAGCGTACTGGTAAGTGCAGATATCCCAGTCCATAAGGTCGCAGGACATCTCCGAGAAACGAAATCTGTAGCAGTCACTGACAAAAAAAAACACATTTTGTTTTAGGATATGGGGCCTTGCACGTGTACGGCGTGTCGTTTCAGCACCAGCAGTGACGGTGACGACAGGTGTGGGTTGGTACTACGTGCAGTATTCACGAGTTGGCGGCCATAACTTGTACTTTGCTCTTCCTGTAACATTTGCTGTCGAAGGCGCGCGGTCGCCGAGAACCTGGGAAGGAGCGAGCAGCTCGCGCTACCACAATGGCTTCACGCTAGCTACGTTAAATTTATTATTCCTACAGAGATAAATTGTATATTCATAAATGTTCATATAAAACTTTAATAAATTGCAAAAAAAATTTCACTAATGGGTATTAATTTTCTTATACAAACTTAAAACGCTAAAAAAACTAAACGGAATTTATCTTTAGCCCATTCGAGAATACACAAGGGCACACTGACAGCAGAGTCCAAGTTCGACACTTGGGAAAATATACACGTTACCATACCGATTGTAGGAAAAAAAACAGACAGAATATACTAATGGATAAAAAATAAAACCCTTGTCACACATATTCCTAACATCTTTATTTCTTATAAAACGCAATTTTTTTATAACATAATTAAAGCCAGCTCACAAGGAAAATATGATGTATAGATGTCTCTGCACGTTCAATTCATAATCTGCTACATGCTTGCTAACAAAACTTCGAATATTTCACACTTGCAAGATAAATTCTAGCATAAATATTTTTTATGTCTATCATGCCTATATACAAACACAGAAAATGTAAAACAACATATAGTAAAAAAAATGTAAATTTTTAACCCCTTATAACAAAGTCAATTTTGTAACAATCTACAGGAAAAAGAAAACCTCACACGCAGTTGCCACAGGAAAATAACTAGTTTTAATTCTTAAACAATGTAAATTATCGCTAGCCCAGGAAGAACCCTACCAGACGAGTTGAAAAAATTTCTGACCGACACGCTAGCTGCTAACTTATCATCGCTGCCCTGCCCGAGAATAGATTTAATTTAATGTGAAAATATATTTCTTCCTCATGTTATCTTCGCTTAGCTTGAGCTCATGGACACAGTNCGCTGCCCTGCCCGAGAATAGATTTAATTTAATGTGAAAATATATTTCTTCCTCATGTTATCTTCGCTTAGCTTGAACTCATGGACACACTNTAGCTTGAGCTCATGGACACAGTTAAAGCAGATAACTGACTATTTTAAAACCAACCCCTCAAAAAATTGACCCCTAAATGACCCATAATGACCCATAAATGACACATAAATTACTTAAGGTGTTCCATAAATGACCCATAATGACCCATGTTAACACATAATGACCAATGTTAACCCATAATGACCCTAAATGACCCACAATGATCCATAATAACACATAATAACCCACAATTAAACATGAATGACACATAATACCCATAAATGAACCTAATAACCTATAAATGACACATAATAACCCACAAATGACCCATAATTACCAATAAACTAACCAATACGACTTAAAATTACCTATAATGACCCCTAATGACCCATAATTGACCAATAATACCCATAAATGACCCATAAAACCTACAATTACCCATAATCACCCATAATCACCCATGAATAACTCCTGATTGTGGTGAATGCGGTGCTAACTGTGGAGCATGCGGTGATAACTGCGGTGGGTGCGATGCAGATTGCATTGTTTGTGGTGCTGATTGTGGTGCATGTGGTGCTAATTGTGGTGCGTGTGGTGCTAAGTGCGGTGCATGTGGGTTGAAAGTTAAAATAAATTCCCCCTATTATAAAATTAAAATTATGTAGTCCTACCTCCAAAGCTGGAAGGTGGGCATTTTATTTAATAATCTCGCTTTACAAAGTATATATCCAGGTCACTCGGTATTTTTTAATCGATTCCCGGGTAAACTGTATTTGAACTGAGCTCTAAAAGTCCCTAGAACTACAGCAGACTCCCATCACTCTTCACCACGTTTTTGATGCACAGCTTCAACTTAGTATTGAACAACAGCACCTCGGCAGGCCTCCACCATGCTTCCCAATTGGTCGTTGCGCGACTTGAACTTTTAGAGCTAAGTTCAAATACAGTTTACCCAGGAAGTGATTAAATATACCGAGGAACTTAACATATAATTTTAAAGCGAGATTATTAAATAAAATGCCTACCTTTCACCTTTAGAGGTAGGACTACATAATTTTATTTTAAAATAGGGGAAATTTATTTTAACTTTCAACACACATGCACCGCACTTAGCACCGCACGCAACGCAGTTAGCACCGCACGCACCGCAGTTAGCACCACATGCACCGCAGTTAGCACTGCATGCACTACAATCAGGAATCATTTGTGGGTCATTATAGGCCATTATGTGTCATTTATGTGTTATAATGGGAACATTTATGGGTATTTATGGGTCATTATAAGTCATGAATTAATAACTTGTGGGTAATTTATGGGTAATTATGGGGATTTATATGTCATTTATCTGTAATTTATGGGTCATTATGGGTAATTTTTGTTTCAAAGTTACTGGGTTCAAGGTCAAAGGTGAAGGTCACCGACATATAACATGGCTGACGAAATGGACACTGGCCAGGGCCGGTCATGGTGGGAGCTAAGTCAATGTACCTTTTGTGAATCCCTGGACCTCCTACATGTACATTAAATAATAATTTAGTAAGATATTTATTATTTAGGTTTTATACTTTTTATAATTTTTTGGGTATTTCATAATTTTTTTGCAATTTTTTGGGATTTTTAGATTTCAAGGTTGTTCAAGGTCACGGGCACAGGGTTAACGTCAAGACCATGGGTCAAGGTCACCGACATCTAATATGGCTGACGAGATGGACACTGGTCAACCTGGCGAGGGTAAGTCATGTCGGGAGCTTAGTCGATCCGCCTGTCATCGAACACCGAACCTCTTATATGTCCATAGTTAAATAGTTTTTTAATATAAATTAATATAATTTTAATATTTTTTATATATTTTTTTTGCAATTCTATAATTTTTCTGCAATATTTTTGCATTTTTTTTGTTTAAAGTTCATTCAAGGTTATGGTCATGAGGTCAAGGTCCAGGTCACTTGGGTCGAGCATGGCAGTTGGGTGACGTCACAACATAGCGGCCGGCCGGCGCACGTGCCAGGTGCCAGTTCTGTTGTCCCCGGACGCAGAAAATCATTCTGCTAGTCGTATTCCCAGGACCTTTATGTGCTGAGATACGCGTAGATGCGCAAACAACGAATTTGCAGAAAATATGTTATACGCTGTTCACAGCAAAGTGAGCACTTCTGAGGTCATAGTTACTTTTCCCTTTCAGTTATTTCTTATCCTTCAGCCAGTTTTTTAAAATAAATATTGCCTTGCAAGTAATACATATAGTATGTATATTCCACCGCACTCGGAAGTTATCCTCTAATGCTACAATAAAATATATTTATTTAGTATTATTCTAAATGAGAGGGCTTTCAAAGTGCTCACTTTACTGTGAGGAGCCTATAGTATTCTCAAGTCTTAGGTGCTATGGAATGGTCTCACAATGCGCGATTTTCAGAAACATAAAATCAAGAAAAGAATTTTCACTACTTGCGTGGTCGAAAACTATAAAAGACGGGATGCCCTTATTTATTTTTATGTGTCTATCTACTTTTGTGAAGTTCGGTTCTCGTGTTTAAAAGTTGTTAGTTGGAGACAGACACAGACATATACACAGGCGCGTATGCATATATACAAACACGCAGAAAAGAACGTGATCTCGTAAGCCTATCTTTCCTTCGGAAAGTAGGATAACAAAACTAAACGGTTTCACTAGCCACCAAATTAAACATTGCACTTTAAATGAAAACAATGAGGCACGGAACTGCTTTTCTTCACAGCCCAAGCACACATGACAATGGTGCTTCACAAACATAACGCAGTTATAAACAATGTGTAATTTAACACAAGCTACAATCGCTCATAGCGATAAGCAGTTCCGTACACATTGTATTTGTAACAATAATACTTGATTGTTATTATTGCTATGTGCCTACGTCAAACCGTCTATAAGCCGTGAATTTTCTTATCATCTTAAAGGAGAGACTTGTTTATGAAAACAGAAAGTGTGTGTATTGATTTTATTCCAAAGGCAGCTGTTTTCGTTTATTTATTCGTGGAGAATCGCAACCAGGAAAATGTTAAAATGTTCTGAAGTATGTTAACAGCGAAAACTGAAATGAAAATAATTTAGAGTAAAACAAGAAACTACCTATATAACTAACTAACGCCTTTACTTTCTTTTAAATATATCCAAATAATTTTGATTAATTTATTAACAGCTTACATGATATGTAGGCCTTGATGTCTTGATTATATAGATATCATTAGAGATGGAACCAGAAACATATCCAATACTATAAGACAATTTCAAATACACGAGTACCTTATTGGGACTTGAACCCAGAACTCCAGTATTGTAAGTTGGCATGCAGCCAACTGCATTACGGAAATAGTGTAAAGGGCATCAACTTCGGTTGTAATCAGTATAACGTTTAGAAAGTCAGGGCTTACTCACCTGAAATATTTACAGAACTGTCATTTTTAAATAACTGAGAATCACTTATATCATGCAAGCGTACGTGTCCGATTGTAGCTCTACTTGTGAGCAAAATTTGATAGGATAGAAATAATTTTATTGGTAGCCGAAATAGGGCGTAAATGTTCCATTTTCTTATCTGGCACTATCTTCCCAAAAGGTAGGGCAAAGTTAATCTTAAATATATGTTTTTATGTTTCTAATTGATACTGTCGGCATAAAAAGTTTGGTGGAATTTTGTTCAATTGTTCAAAATATAACATACGAATATAAATTATATATATTGCTTCTATTTAAAAAGAACACCTTGCCTACTTAAAACATGTAATTTTACATGGCCTATTGGTGTACTTACTACCTATGTGAAAGAGTTGAAAAAATAGTTATTCATTTTTTTTTNTGTAATTTTACATGGCCTATTGGTGTACTTACTACCTATGTGAAAGAGTTGAAAAAATAGTTATTCATTTTTTTTTTAGAATGACGTGAACACGTTGTATTATTTTCACGCGGTGATATCTTACAAAATAGCGAAGGAAAGGGGNTTTTTTTTTAGAATGACGTGAACACGTTGTATTATTTTCACGCGGTGATATCTTACAAAATAGCGAAGGAAAGGGGCTCTGTGTAGACACATGTTACACGTGTAATAGATACTGTCGGAAAACAATGTTAAGTTGAAATTTGTTACTTGGCTTTGAGGATATGACGTAGTAAGCTAACTTAATCACTGGTGTAATCATATGGATAAAACATTTTTTAAATAACTATTTGATACACTTGGAAGCATAATTTATGAAGGGACACTGTAGTACTCCTTATGTGCTAAATTATAGAAGAATAGGTTGATTAATTCCCGAGATACTGCATAAATATTTTATTTTTCATGCTACGTTATCTTACAAAATAGACTCCATGTAAACACATTCGATTTTTGTAATAGATAGTGCTAAGGTACAAAGTTAATTTATATTTGTTACATGGTTTTGTTGATATAGAAATCTAAAATAAAATCTTTATATAGGCACCATTTTGAAAATAAGTGCCTGGCNGTTACATGGTTTTGTTGATATAGAAATCTAAAATAAAATCTTTATATAGGCACCATTTTGAAAATAAGTGCCTGGCGAACTTAAAACCATTCAGTTTGCATGACCTCCGTAGTACTACTTGTCCGCCAAATTTGGTAGGAATCAGTTAATTGTTTCTCGAGAGATGACAAAAACTTTATGCTTTAATGTGGCAATATCTTACAAAATGATGGACAAAAGAGGACATATGTTCATGTATTTCATGCGTGTTATAGATAATAGCAACATACTAACTTTGGTCAGAATTGTTGAAACAATAATATATATATCTAAAATATTTATATGCCCACCATTTTGAAAATTAGTGTCTTATTGGTAAAAATAGCATATGTTTACTTTACCTAAAATAACATTACTTACATCACAAATTTGTTGGAAATCTATTGGACAGTTTCCGAAATATACCTTAAAAGCTTATTTTTTTCATTTAAGACTATCTTTAAAAATGATGGACGTACAAAAATTTCCNCAAAAATTTTCCTTTCTAATATTAATACTTAGTTTATGTACTAACAACGCACAAGATTGGGTTTAAATCGGTTAAATGGTTGCTGAGATATGATATTACGTCCAAAATTATAAAACTGCCGCTATTTTGAAAATAAGTACCTGGTGTGACCAGAAAATGTAAAAGTTGGACGTCATTACCAAGTTCTCTGTGTGTGTTGATTTTGGTGAAATTCGGTTCATGGGTTCAAAATTTTTTTAACGGGTACGCACACAGACACAACACACACACACATACACACAATTATACAGACATGAATGTGATCTCATAAGTGTACTATTCCTTCGGAAAGTATGGTAATAAAAACGTTTTATTTGTACATAAAAAAAATCTATATTTACGAAAACACGTAATCAGCTGTACCAACCTGAATTTGTTCCACACTAACGAGGCGACCACGTAACACGTGGATCATCAATAATGATCTGATTGCAATATGTTTTAGAGTTGACTGCTCTGACTACCTGCTTGAAGGTTCCACCAAGGCGAACCGGGTTCGACTCCGGATTTTCGCAAGTGGGAATGGTGTCGGACGACGCCGCTGCTCAGCGTATTTCCCCAAGGGGAAAGGAGGGGGGGGGGTCCCGGCTCTCAGGACCTCGATGCTAAGAGCCACCACGAACTTCACCACTGCACTACACTCCTGCTTGAAGGAAGTTGTAGCTAGAGAACTGAGTTCAAAGTCTAGCTTGCATCTTACGTACAAGATCAAGTTCGAACACCAGCAGACTAGTTGTGTCCGTGTGATCAAGTTCTTGCCCACAGCGCGGTGGACGCCAGTTCAATCCTCCCCGCGCGCGTCAGTTCTTACTGCGTGTCTTTATGTTTAACTGTTTACGAATATACTTTGCTACCTTTCAAATGTTGTCATACTTCACACATTTTAACGATATACATGGTGTTTCAGTAAAAGCGTTCAGAAACGAAACTGGGAATAGGAGCCGCTACACGAATCATTTCGATATGTGGAACGCAGGGGGTGGAGCACCATCTTGAACTCAGAGGAGGCGTATCGGATGTCAAGGATTTCTTATATGTGTATAGCATGTTTCATATTAACCAATCCAATATAGAAAATTTCTTCGAACATTTTATTATTACCGATGATATTTAAATGTTTTGAAAACATCTCGTCCATGGTGTTGACATGTAAAAATACAACTTACTGTCATTATTGGGAATAAAGTTTTCTCACACTGAACTTAAAGGTGCTACATAAGAAAGGGCGAGGATATAAGTCCGGTGTTTATTAATATATTTAATTACCCGTGAAAAATCTATACTGCTCACGCCCACTAGAGAGATAAAGAAGCGACGAAATAGGATGAGCTGCAGCCTTGTGAATTCTACACGTAACAGGTGACAAAAAAAATAATACTACTTGTTTGCACACGATTTTTCGTTCCGCTGGAGTCATACAGCCCGTTTATTTTTCCTATTTTAGTTTCCACCGATGGTATTTGCCTACAGCGTTCTCCTCGTCGCCGTACATGCCTCATTCCCATTGGTTGTTTCGAGGCTATCGCTCGCCCCGACACCGCCAACGCAGAGAAGGCCAACCCCCGCCTTGTGTCATCGGCGACACGCACTGTNAGGCTATCGCTCGCCCCGACACCGCCAACGCAGAGAAGGCCAACCCCCGCCTTGTGTCATCGGCGACACGCACTGTGATTGGTCGCCGCGGCTTTGCCCTCGCGGCTAGGGCACCGCGGCAGTGACGGGCTGGTTGCCAAGGAACAGGCGGCCGTGTCAATAATACGGGTCTCAATGCGAGTTCAACTTTGTTAGCTGACGTCACGCCCGATCCTCTGGTTCTGCAAAAATGTATCATGTAACAGTGTCACTAACGTAGGTAGGTAGGTAGGTAGTTCTAAGGTTAATTCTACCCAGGTTAGGAACAAAACCAGATTTCTAATGGAAACGTTTGACATAGCAAACATTTCCGCTTTTAATTTAAAACTTTAAGCTGTGTGAATTATAAAAGAGAGAGATTTTAATTCCTAGTTACGAAGTTATTTTATATTTGATTTATGATTATTGTAACTATCCTGTTTTTTAACGTAAAAAATAGACCAAATCTGGTTCCTTGCCGACACTAGCGCTTACCTAGTGTCCAAAACTTTCCCTTTGCCAAACTTCTAACATTAATCTTCCCAACTTCTAGTAGAAGTAACCTTAGTAGGGCTAACCCGTTCATTTATCGTGTCAATGATCAACATGTTGCAGGTGAAGTATATTTATGGCCGGCACTGTGCCCAGCAAGGAATCAGTCTTTTGAGCATTTTCATTGTGAGAAATCTGATTTGCTTTAATTTATGCACCTCTCGATTATAAATGGTTAATGCCTGTAAAACATTGCGTGCAGGATCTAGTTCATTGGTTGTGAGAAGCACGCTCGACGCAAGTACAGCTTTTAACAAAAAATGACACGATCGCAGCACTTGAGCTCGGAAATGAATATGGGAGCTTGTCGACAGCGCGGAGCAGCGTGTGGTGAACTGTCGCAAGGTGAGCCGTGTTTTGCTCTGTGCCATACTTAAACGTCTGCTAGTTTACACATCGGCCAGTTAAACGCAGTAGTGCAGTTTACGCCACAGCNCACTAACGTAGGTAGGTAGGTAGGTAGTTCTAAGGTTAATTCTACCCAGGTTAGGAACAAAACCAGATTTCTAATGGAAACGTTTGACATAGCAAACATTTCCGCTTTTAATTTAAAACTTTAAGCTGTGTGAATTATAAAAGAGAGAGATTTTAATTCCTAGTTACGAAGTTATTTTATATTTGATTTATGATTATTGTAACTATCCTGTTTTTTAACGTAAAAAATAGACCAAATCTGGTTCCTTGCCGACACTAGCGCTTACCTAGTGTCCAAAACTTTCCCTTTGCCAAACTTCTAACATTAATCTTCCCAACTTCTAGTAGAAGTAACCTTAGTAGGGCTAACCCGTTCATTTATCGTGTCANAAACTTCTAACATTAATCTTCCCAACTTCTAGTAGAAGTAACCTTAGTAGGGCTAACCCGTTCATTTATCGTGTCCATGATCAACATGTTGCAGGTGAAGTATATTTATGGCCGGCACTGTGCCCAGCAAGCAATCAGTCTTTTGAGCATTTTCATTGTGAGAAATCTGATTTGCTTCAATTTATGCACCTCTCGATTATAAATGGTTAATGCCTGTAAAACATTGCGCGCAGGATCTAGTTCATTGGTTGTGAGAAGCACGCTCGACGCAAGTACAGCTTTTAACAAAAAAATGACACGATCGCAGCGCTTGAGCTCGGAAATGAATATGGGAGCTTGTCGACAGCGCGCAGCAGCGTGTGGTGAATTGTCGCAAGGTGAGCCGTGTTTCGCTCTGTGCCATACTTAAACGTCTGCTAGTTTACACATCGGCCAGTTAAACGCAGTAGTGCAGTTTACGCCACAGCACGTGTCTAATGGGTGTCTCGCCGCTCTCTCGTGAGTGGCCGCAGTAATTACAGTTTCTCCGTGCTCTGCTCTGGTTACTGGATCCTGCTGCGTGTGCCGAGTGAGTAAAGCACTGAGAAAGCACCAGCTTACCTTGCAACACTTCACCACAAGCTACTGACAGCGAGATCATTGAGTCGGAGATAGGTGCTCAGAGAAGCAGGAACGTNCTGGATCCTGCTGCGTGTGCCGAGTGAGTACAGCACTGAGAAAGCACCAGTTTACCTTGCAACACTTCACCACAAGCTACTGACAGCGAGATCATTGAGTCGGAGAAAGGTGCTCAGAGAAGCAGGAACGCGTAATAAATTGGCCGTGGCCTGTAGTAACGAACAAACTCGGAATTCGCTTGGAGTGTAAAACCGAAATCATGATGGCCTGACCAGGATTCGAACCCATGTACTCCAGAATGCGAGTATTTTCACCGTACCACCTCGTTCGATCAGTATCGCTAAGGTTTATAGTGTAAACGTGCGTGGTACTCATTATAAGAAATGTTAAATTATTGCTAACTTTCAATGTACTGTGCATTTCCATTGTGTTTACTTTTGTTTCATGTTGTCCTCTTGGTGTGAAGAATTGATTTTACCCATTTCTCTTAACCAATGGGAATTCTGTTATCCTTAACGCTAAAGTTTGTGATTCGTTAGCAAACAGTTATACTGCGTCAAAAATTCTTCATCCAGTAATAAATAGGTAAAAATTCTACAGTGTTTACCAAGATGTGAGAGCACAATGAATTTTCACGGAATTCCACTGCAACTAGAGAAAATGGAAACATCGTGAATGGAAAACCACTTCCCTTGTCGCATACCGCAAAGTAGGGTGCATTGTGTGTGGCTGTACCATTATTTGTAAGATTTCAGTTATCTTGTAGGGTAAATTTTTCTACAAGTGACTTACATAAGAGATAAAATAATTCAGTATATCTGTGTACCAAAATATTATACACCATTCATTTAACAATTATATGTATTTTTATTTTGTAGAAAATTGTATTTTCCTGCGTAGTGCATTCCTGTTAGTTTGTACGATTTCAGAAGGGAAATTTTTTAACTTTTATAAGGAAAATGTTGTATTTTATTTTACTACGCCTTTAAAATTATGATAGTGTTGTGTTGTAGATATGTTTCTCCGCCAGCAGAAAATACTCGTGTGTCCAAATATAAAAATATTCAGAAGAGAGAATAAACCATTTACACAAACGTAAGAAAGTTGATCAAAATGACGACAAAATGCATTTTGAGCCACACAGGGGGGTTGTATTACCAATGGTAGATATTGCGGCAACTGTTAGAATCATTTTTGGTGAATTTCAGACATACGAAGCTTTTAATGTATAAAGTGTGAACATTGACTCTACGAAGCTAAAAAAGAATGTAATTCGGAATCACTTCAATGGTCAACAGGAAATACATAAAGAGCAATACGTGCACAATAAGAACTGTTTGAAATCAGAACAGAAGTATTTGGTTCTACAGATGGAAACAAAACAAAAATAATGCCTGCAGAGCGTATATGGAGTAGAGAGAATATGCCTTCTCTCAGTAACAAATATGTGTGTCACAGAATATCTTTTAATTTTGTCAAAAGACAGTCAAACTGTTTCTACTTATTTCGAAATGACTACATAGTTCTGTGGCATATTGACTGTTCCGGTGACAGCTTGTAGTGCAATGTTCAGGAAAAGTGTTGAAGACTATTTATTCTACCTCGTATTTAGTACATGATTATGCGTACTCACGTCACACGCAAACTGTACAAAGGGTAGTATATACGAGGTTTTTGTAAGTTTCGTGTTGAAATTCAAACCACGGCATCTATGGGCTAATATAAACAAGAAATTCCATTAGCAAAATGTTCAGAAGATTCATTTAGTACTATAATATTGTGATTGAGTTAGCAAAACAGCGCCAGAAGCTCACAACATTACGTATCTTTGTGTACAAAAAGTTTATTTCACGAAGGCGAATGTAACTGGCGCGCCATACGGAGAGTGCCTGCTCATAGGACAACATAAGCTCGAGGTACATGGGCGCCGCTAGTGGTTGCTTGATAGTACTCGAGTGTCAAACTACATAAATGATGGGGATTCCACAAGTGATTGCATTCCATTTCCAATGACACACAAGCAGCAGTATTGACGAAGTAGTGTCTGCACGTGTTTTCCTGGTGGCCTATGTACAGGCGGTCGCCGCATGACCTGCTCGTTCCGTCCGCCTTCGCGATATTCAACTTGTTGTGCACGCAAGTACGCAAAGTTGCGAGCTCCCAATGTTGTTTTGCTAACGTCAATTTCAATAAAATTACTGGATCAATTTTCCGAACATTTACCTTCTAGGATTTCTTGTTTATATTAGCCCATAACTGCAGTGGTTTGAATTTAGATATGTAGTTTAAAAACACCTTAATTAATTTTAATATATAATGTGTTGATCATTAACTACGCGTGCATACATTGCGAGGAGATTCCCTATGCACCTATGCAAAAAGAGATACGAGATGAAAAACATTATACGATTTATGTCTTACAGTTATTCGTAATGGAGGTAGGTGCCCTTAATAATCAATATTTCAGTTCATTTTAATAAAAAAATAATAAAACCTACTTGAGATGAAAGAACAATTCCGTGAATACTGTTGCCTTGAATCGAGATCTGAAATCTGCGAAAGGTTGTTGGGTAATATAATTCCCATTCAATTGGGAAAATATGGAGTGCAGTGCTACTATCCGACAAATGTGTGTAACCCTAGGATGTTTATCGCTTCTAATGACGTCATAATGATGTGTATATTAATAGAAAAATGAACGTTGCCTTGGTGTAACACTTTCAGGAGAACAGTTGTCAAGAAAACAGACAGTGTATTATTCTGGAGATATTTCAAGAAAACATGGAGAATACATATTACGACTAGCTGTGTCCCGCGGCTCCGCTCGCGTGGACTACATAATTATTGCTTAGGTTTTTTTAAAAAATAAAGTGGAATTTTACATAGTATAAATTACCAACACACTCGTGTTACACTCTCCCTTCTCCCCTCCTCATCCGCCATCATCCCACCGCCGCCATGGCTCTCCACGTTCGCGTACGGTCAACCGACTCGCAAAAAATTACTTTTTCACAAAACTTTTGATATCTTTTAAGTATAGGCGGGAATTGAATGCTGTATATAACTTTATTATCTTCGTTAAACAGTTCTAATAACTTTTTTTTCTGTGATAAATATTAAGTTTTTAATAGGGAAACAACAGCTTCAATTTTACGAATTAATTTATTGAGAAATTAAATATTAGAAACACTAATTAGTATAGATAGATATATGCTACCGAGGAGTTGGTTTTATGTCTTTTTATTCTACACAATTCTTAACTACATGGTATTGTTCCATCCTTAACGGTTAAGACAGCGTATTGCAAGAGAGCGCGCTGGCGGCAAACATTTTTCCGACATGATTCACTATTATCGTCACTGCTTATTCCTTATGTTACTTTACGTAACAAAATACATACATACAAAATCTGGCCAGAGAACATAGCTGTGAATAAAAAAAACACGTAAATGGGATAAGTGGTTCTCGAGTGATAACCACACTAACAGACAGACAGAGAGACGTTGCGTTTTATAATATGTGTAGATGGCAGCACCGGGAATTCAAAAAAAGTCGACACGTATACTTGTCCAGCTACCACTGCGCTATCTCCCTTTGTTCCTCAAGATTTATATACACCGAATAATATAAAAGGGTTTTTTCAATTATCATTGGCACAATTTTCACGATGAACAATACTAAAGGATAATACATATACATACATGTATATACATAAGTTTATATACACAGTATGTAGTCGACAAGGTGAGGAATTTTTTTTCGCCACAGCAAAATTACGCTTTTCCGTTAATTTCGCCCAATCAGATCTTAGTGCTCCGGCGCCATACTGTAGATTTATAACCTTTGAAAGATCGTTACCAAAATTTTTCCATACCAATATAACTTTTGATTAGGGTATTACTAGGAAACTTCCGGGCATGCATTATGATTCGTAAGTGGTGACGTATTTGCTGATGCGTATTTGTATCAACTGTGAGGTATGCCCATGTTTGCCAAATTATTTGAGAGTCTTAATCGTCGCCTTGTGATTTAAAGCAGTGGAGTGGCCACTAAAAATGGTTTTAAGTTCATGCTCCATGTTACTGTGTTCACTATTTTTTATTATTTTTTTCTGCAGAAAAAGCAAAATGGTACTTTGCTGGAAGTACCTACGCTAAACGACATAACTACATGTACAAATTGTTATTATTGAAAATTTTTAGTGTTACGTATCACATTTTCGTCATTTCAATAGTGATTAGCCATATTTTAAAATTTAAGACGGCCTAAATGACCAGTTTAATTTAAATCCGGGCTACAGCGATTAAGTTAAAATTATTCAGGTTCCATCGCTTTAGATCGCTATCTACGAGGCTTTGCTATCATTCAATAATCACTGCTCAAATTATATCTCTATAATAATTCCCTGCTCTCTGATGCATTGACAGAGAGCTGACACAACTTATATACTTCGACGGTTGTCACGTCACTACATTCAACTACACACCATAAAATGCTGTTGCGATCTACATCACGTGTTACGAGTGGACCGAGACTTTAAGAAACATTGCACATACCTGGAGGTGGCCTGGTGGCGACCGCCTCGACGGCGCTGGCTGCTCGTGCGGAGCGTCGAGTCTACTGTACGGCAGCGAGGGACGAGTTTTCGCTACCTCGAGCGTTGCAGTGTCCCCTCCTTCTCCTCTCCGCTAGAGGCTTATGTTGGTGGCGGGGCGGGTATGACGTCACGAAGAAACGACCATAGAACTTGATAGAATCATTATAATGTTCTCTGAATTTCAAGAGACTCAGGGGGTGAGGAAACGACTAAATAAAAATTAAGCTCTGTTGAGTTTCTAGACAGAAGATAGAGAGACATTAACGCGGGCCGAAAAATACTTCCGTCGAGGGTGGATGAGTTATCATAAATTGCATGTTCACAGTTAAGTACTGTAATGTTTTTTATTGTAAACTTTCCCATTAGCTTTGAAGTATGTAAGGTTTTGCAAGTGTTGGCTTTGTGGGCAATATTGCAACTCATACATTGAAATTATTTTATAAAAATAAATTTTTGTAAAACCAAATTAGTTGGGATTTTAATAAAATGTTTTAAAAAATGCATATTTAATAAAGGAATCGTATTCAGTAATTATATTTTCTTTTTGTGTAACTGCAGCGGAAACTATTACAAAAAAAAATATTTTTGCCACAGAACATTATTTTTAAGCAACATAAAGGAATGTTCTCAAAAACCATCATCATCATATGTAAATTGAGACCAAACATTCACAGTCTTCCTGAAATAAAAACATATATATAAATATACATTTATTTGGATATGTTGTGGTTTGCAATGAAAATGGCAGTGGTTTTATTGTGACTGAACAATCTTGTATTTCCTGTCAGGTTGAAGTATTGAGTTATTTGCCCAAACGTACTTGTGATATGACGATACTGTGTAGCAACCGTCGATATACTCGTGCGATTCGTTTATTTTGATCAATTTTATTTTGCAAATGAGTGCATATTGGAAATATTGTTACCAACAATGTGTGCTGTAAAACTGTATATTAACCACAAATTGTGTAGGTAAATATAATGATGTGTTGGTAGTTTCCGCACTTTACATTGCTCCTTGTTGTAAACTACTGTGGGCAGCGTTGAAGTCACACGGGTTTAGGTTCGTGTGAACATAACCAATAGTGGTCAAGGGGGAAGACGCGAGCGTCCCAGTAGCTATTCCATGGTTGCCGGGCCGTTCTGTTGTCACTCAGCTACTGTCTTGTCCGTGGCGGGCTACAGACGCGCAAGCGTGAAGCATGCAAAGCGTCCTCGGGCACACAACGAGGATGCGTCGCGGAATGATACACTTATACTCAGATGTTGGAACTTACAGAGTTTTATAAATACATTAGTTGTGATTTTATAACAGGTTGGATTGGAAAGGTCTCATTAATGTCCACCGGTGTTATGCCTGAAGGCCCAGGGTACGGCTTATAAACTAACTTATAACCTAACTTAAACTAACACTAATGCCTTATCTATGATAATAGCCCAGGACCTCTCGCACCCCAGACCGGCGGTGCACCAACCGACTGCTCCACGGGAGGTCGGTTTTAAAAGGTTGTCTCTTGATGGTCGTTAGTGGCATCATATTCTTGCACAACAATATTGTCAATTGTTCAGGAACTAAATGTTATAGAGGGAGACATACATTCAGACAAACACTCGGACGATTTCACAAACCTACAATTTGAAAGGAAAGTAGTCTAAAAATCCAGTTTCCGGGGCAGGGCACGTGCTTCCACCTGTTTTTTATTTTTGCTCGCCGATAACATCAGTTACAGAGGCATATTGCGACTAATTTATAAGTTTAGCACCGAGCCCAAATAATTCATCATGACACGTCAATTAATATATACGTTTTGGAAAACACGCAGTTTACCTATATCGACGTCTGGGCAACCTTTGAAGTGTGGCGGCGCGGCAAATATGCGGTTAAAGGAACCTGCTGAATAAGGCCAGCCCGATTGATGTCACCTACCCACTGTTTGTTTATCCTAACGATGGCGACTTTTTAGACTCTGCTGCTTGAATTTGAAGTTACTCAAATTCAATGGAAAATCTCTTGTTGAAGGGAGAGACGTATGTTATGTCTCATGAGTCGGGAAGCTTGTAGTAATATTTCAAATAAATACGTTCTGGCAGTGCGACGGAACATGTGGTTGGCTGACAGGACAACGACGGAACCTGAGGTGGTAGCATGCGCTCGATACACGCGCTGCAGTCGTTTATTCAGAGCTTATAACGACACGCACATGCAGCCATGTCATTCAAAAGGTCTGTCTTGCAATTACATCTTCAATAATTCAAACGATTGCCGCGAGTTTTTCCTCCCGTCAGCACCGAGCAAGGATAAAAAAGATAAACTTACCGAAAAGAGGCATTGCTCTAGTAACTGACCATTTAATGAAGGAAAAAAAAGAATTCTAAATACCAATTGGAAAATTAAAATGCGAGCACGATCTAGGAGCCAGAACAGAAAATACTGAAGTCGCTAATGACAGTAGACGTTTTAATTTTTAGGAGTGAGGAAGTATCGACATATGTGCAATGTCTTAAAGAGGAGTTCGTAATTGAATCCCCAATAGTCAAGAAATATACGCTATATACAAGGACAATTTATTTGATACGCAATACTGTAGAGTCGAGTGTGTTCGTTATTAGCGTAATATCAGCTTCCAAGAAAAATTTGTTTTTTAAACATAGTTAAAATGAATTAATTTTCCATCCAAAAATCAGAAAGGAAGATTTCCTAGAAAGGGGAACAGCAAGTGGAATCCTCGCTGTGTCCCACACATGTTTCCTCAACCATACACATAAACACAAGTGACGTTTCGACGTGGCGTTGTAAGTCGCCTGCGCACACCGGACTGTGACGTCATCCGACTGCTGTGATGCCGCGTTGGGCTGCGATTGTAGCGCTACCGGAACTCTGAAGAAGCCTAGAGCATGACATTGTGCTCTAACGAAATGTATGTTATTGTTTATAAAAATGATAATTTGTGCTTTTTTCCTATGTATCCTGTGTTCCAAAATATGCCAATAACTTTAAGATGGTGGAGGGTGATGGCAGCGGCTTGCATTTAAGCGAAAGGAAAGTGCGCAAGTCCTGTCAGATAATTCCCACTGACCCGCAGCATTTTAATATAAGTACATGTTCCAATTATGACCCTTAAGGTCACAACCTGGTGTTGGCACTATTTAACAATTTTGTAAATGATAGGAAATTATTTATGCAGCATACAATTCAGTAATAAGGGAAATGAAACTGTAGAAACCAAGTGACGTTTTTATGGGGGTAGGCGGTAAAGTGAGTACTTTTGAAAGCCCTCTCATTTGGACTAATATTCAATAAATATATTTTCTTTAGCCTTAGACGTTAACTTCCGAGTGCGGTGGAATATATACACTGTTTTTATTACTTACATGGCAATATTAATATAAAAGTATGTTTAAAGGATAAAAAATTGCTGAAAGGAGAAACTAACTGGGGACTCAAAAGCGCTTACTTTACCATGAACAGCCTTTAATGTGGAATGCGAAGGTATAACGTGCTAAATGCATAAGATGTAAATTTATTTCATGGAAACCAAATAATTATGTATTTTTACCACGAAATGTATAATCTGGACATGTTTTATAGATTAATAAGAGTTTTATGTCTTGGCAAAAGAAAATTAAAAAAAAATATCTTTTAATTGTAGGAAAAAAATTAAAGTGGTGCATGCATGACGTATATTACTGAAGTGTTGGAAAATCTTGATATATAATTTTTAAATAAATATTGCAGCTTTTTTGAGAAATTTAGTTTTCCCTTGTTCACATACTATCAAGTTTAGAATTAATCGGTGGTAATATTTTTTTATAGATATTTTGTTTTTAGTCGGGTACTGGGTTAGGCGACAATGTGGGAGTTCTGGCTGTGGGCTTAAAGAATTCGTAATTTTTAGACTAAGTGGGTCTTTGAGTCTTGTACATCTCAACTTGCTTATGAGTGAGAAAACTTCAAATTGAAAGTCTCTGCTGGGAGGGGTAACTGAGTTGTACATGTTTTTACGTAGTTATATTCCAAAATTATTATAGTGTTTGTATTTAATATTGTTATGTTTATTATCAAAGATAAACTTGTTTATTCTTGTGACACCTCCCTGATGTTTGTTGCATTTATTTCGGAATATTTGCAGTTGTAAATCTGTCAAAAATCTAAAGAAAACTTATTGTAATCCTTATACACTCCCCCCCCTCCCCCCGCGCGAAACAAGGAAATACATTTTGGTGACGACTGTGATTTAAATNTTGGAATCATTGACATTGCTATCTGATGGAAGGATCATAAAACATGTTTCAAAGTTAGCCATGCCCAACTGCTGATAACTCTCTCCTAAAAAATTTTAATCGTGCCCCCTCTAAAACACAGAACGCTCCCCGTTGACGTATTTTTACAGTAAACACATGCATAGTGTCCAATAGTATGTTCCTTCACTTATATAGCTTTCTGCTGGACGAGTTCACTGTATCAGCGTTAAGGCAGTCGCCTGCCTCGTGCTTGAAAGGCGCGCAGTGTTTGAAATATGCGTTTTTGACTTAACTATTGAACGTACCCCCAATTGCTTTCCGTACGGAAAGAAAGAACAACATTCCAGACGATAACGGAATGGTATTTTCAAGACAACATGCACGTTGTGAACATTATTTTCATGCCCTCCAACAAAGGTAAAAACGGCTTATTCAGACTGCTGTATCTCACAATATGTGAACAAAATAAGTGTGAAATAACAGTATAGACATACTTAGGACTTTGCTACAGAGCCACGTTAAATAAAATTATGAGATGAGGGCTTTATAAATTACCGAAGTTCTACGATCACGACGAAATGACCGCGCGCAAAGGCGATGCCGCTTTACATACGCCGGTCGGCGTCTTCCATAATGCTTCATCGATTTCTGCCTCACCGACACAAACATACCCCTTACTAGATGACTACCTTACCATAAGTATATTTTCACAACAGCAGATAAAGATTTTTTTTTCGAAGTTTGACGTGAAAAGTTTATTAAAATATAATTTACATGAAGTGCTATAAACGCGAATGGTTTCTTGGTCGAGAGATGGTGGGGGTGGGCCAATTTGTCAATGAGAAACATTGGCGGATCAATTAAGCACATTGGAGGGGGAGTAGAGGGGGCAGTCGTCTGTTGGGCGCTGTGCTGGGGACAGCACCAGCAATGTAAAACATGTGATAAACCAAAAAAGTTAAGATGGTGGTCGAACGAAAGTGAGAGGCATACTCCAGTAATGTATAAATAAATTAGAAACGTAAAAAAGAAGATGGCCAAGGTAACTGTGACGCCTACCAAGATGACGGACTGCACCGGCTAAGATGGCGGATGGCTGCACTTACCAATATGGCGGACTTCACCGACAAAAATTGTGGATGGTTGCACCTACCACTATGGCGAACATAGGCTGTGACGCGTACCAAGATGGTGGACGGCACCTACCAAGACGGTGGAATTAGTATGGGCGGAGGGGAGTTTGGTAAACCTCCAGAAATTTATGTTTAAAAAAAAAAAATTTTGAAGTAATTTTTTTTTGTAATTTTTTAATAATTTTTTGTATTTTTTAAATATGTATATATTATTATTATTTTTTGTGGATTTTAAGGTCGAACGCCACGGCCGTCAAGGTCATAGGTCAAGGCCACCTGGATAAATTATCGCTGCCGGCCGGCCGGAATGTCAGAGCACGAACAGCTCCGACGCTCCGGTCCCAGGTACCGATGTGTCGAAGTATGTAAAACGGCATCGCCTCTGCACGTACATCTTTCGTCGTGATCGTAGAAATTCAAGAATTTATAAAGCAGTCATTCTATTATTTTATTTGACGTGACTCCGTATTTGACATAATAGAACTAAAATGCAGTTACATGCCACTTTATAAATAGAAACACTACTAATTTATCAGAGTTAGCAGTCGCAAAATAAAGGTGTAGGAGCGTCGTGCACATCAGTCGTCTCGCCCTCACAGGCAAGCCTGATCACTCCCCACAGCTCGTCATTTCCACTGCCACGCCATCACTACGCACCACCACTTCACTCCTCAAGGCCCCCCCCCCCNCCCTCCATCCTAATATGGCGCCGGGGGTACGCGCCCTGCCAGCTTTCCTACAGCGTTTCACACCTAAAATTATTAGTTCATAATTCTACTAAACATTTTTCAGCTTTTACGCATTGTATGTAATAACATTTTCCTAGAGTGAAAAAAATTACAATTTATATTTTTAGAATAATCTGATGTCAAATCAAGTTGTTTTCTGCTTTTCTGCAGATATATAATGAATAATAACTAAGTTGCACATGTGAAAATATTTACAACGTAAACTAAGGCCGTGGGCTACCATTTGACATATATACACACACCCACACACATACATGTCATCACCAAATAGTAGTTCGTGCACGAAAAATATGCAGAATTTTGTTTATATTCAACATTTTTTTTCATTCATATGGTTCTGTTATTTGATGATTACATATGCGTAACGTAGTTGCCCATAGTAATAGTTGACTATGAAAATTTTTTCATTTGTATTATTTGTAAAACTTTGTAAGTTTTGGCACTATGGCTGCAGCAAAACAGGAAAATTTTTGTTTTGACCAGAAATTATATTAAAAAAAAATATATATGAAGAGAAAAATAGTTTGATTCGAAAAAAAAATGGTGAAAAAATAAAATTATTAGTTTGTTGGTGTCTGATACCCTTAAGATCGGTTCACGATCAAAACAGACGTCTGCATAGAACATTAACAAAAATGTGTACTTTGTTGTGAATGTACGCTTCTTATGTTAAACCAATCGCACCCGACTAGAAATTAGCTTTATTTTACTTAAGTTGTTACTTATTAACAATTATAATTATTTAGTTGTATTATTTACAAGATTAAAAGAAAATAAAAACGCGAGTTTTCTTTTACAAATTAATATTCAAAAAATTACAATACATTACATCTTAATATTCTTTTCTCGAATAATTTTATTGGCTGTTAGATACACGACACAAAAAAAAATGTGTCGCAACTTCATGCAATTCTACACGTTGAGATGTTCCTACATGAAAAATAAGAAGATGACCAGGAACCATTTCGTAAGAATACCCTTTTTTCATTTAGATACGGACACTTTAATTACGTACACGTTTTCTAACGTAAACCAAACTTAAGTTACGGTCCTGCAACTACCAGTCGCACAAACGTACCGAGTAATATTTCTCTCTGCGATTTAGGCTTCCGAAGAAAAACTAACTACGTGAAAAANAAACTTAAGTTACGGTCCTGCAACTACCAGTCGCACAAACGTACCGAGTAATATTTCTCTCTGCGATTTAGGCTTCCGAAGAAAAACTAACTACGTGAAAAAAAAAATCGAATTTCACGACACCACGCTTTACGGGAATTTAAATGTTAATATTTAGACACAAGAGATTCTTCACAGACTATTACTGTTCATTAGTATATCTTGCCATAAAGTCAAATATTTTAGATACATGCGAATTCTCTGACTCCTTCAGCACACTTTTTTGTTGTAATTGTATCTGGAATAAAATAAAATAATCTAAACTGGTAAAGAATTTGGACGATCACAAACCTTGCTTTGCTACGGTCCAAGTGTGTATGTATATATATATATATATNCGTTAGTGCAAAAGAATGTCATAATATTAAAGTATTTAACATAAAGATTTCTGTAAGACTTTTTCCTAGCACCTGAAGAATAAAATTCAGTTATTGATATTTTGGAAGTAATTTTTTAGCTTGCGATAGACTGCAGCGAAGGTGGTTTCACTTACGGGATGTTCCATTCTCACATCCCAGTCAAATTGTGGTACAGTTCTTCAACACGTGTCTTAGAGTTCCTTGTTCTAATCCTCATCTCTCCTGACTAGTTATTTGGAAATCCACCTTAAAAATCAAACATAACCCCTAACTACACGTGCTATAGTACACACTGCCATGCATGCTTTCTGTTATGTTGGCAGCGAATGTGTTGTTTATATGTATGGCCACAGAAGTTAATGTTTCTTGTTTCATACGCATTAAAGTATGAAGCTGTATATAGGCTGTTCACGGTAAACTTAACACTTTTTAAAGCCCTGCTTAAAAGCTACTTGTATGCAATTTGTGTATTCTTCCGCTATATCTGAAATTATCACACACATGCACCTCATCATTTTATTCATTTTTCAGTCAAGTGAAACTATAAAATTATTAGAAAAGTAAACATTTTACAAATCTGTTAATTCTTGCCCGCCTACGCATAAAAAAAAACAGAAAGCAAAAATTAATCATTTAAGTTATCACAAATTTTTACCCAACACTTTTAATTTGGCAAGTATTTGACAGACTACGTGACTCATAAGAGACTGCTTTAGTTTTCGGCTTCTATGTAACTATTTATTTGGCACATCCATATTTTTTTATGCTCCATTTAATAGAATAAAATCGGTGTGTAACTGAGTCTGGGATACGACAGTGTTTTTTACCTGAANTTTTTTTATGCTCCATTTAATAGAATAAAATCGGTGTGTAACTGAGTCTGGGATACGACAGTGTTTTTTACCTGAATACGTCTCCGTTAGTGGGTAATATTGTCTTTGCGATATGGGAATGAAACGAAAGAAACGAAAGGGATACTTGGATTTTATGGATTAAATCGTCAGAACTAGACTAGATATTTCGTTTGGTGCCAAAATCAGCGCGCTAGCACATTGTAGCCGCGTTATATACTGCCCGGAAATTTTCGCCCACTCTCAAAATTGTCGCACATGCGCGGTGCTAACTCAAGGTCATGCTCGCTTCGTATTCGCATACCCAATCGCACGAGACCACATTTATTTCAATTGTATTATGTCATGAATATGGCCACTTGTTTTTCGCGAGAAGATTCATCGGCTAGTTGTACACCAAAACACGTTAGTTCAGGGCCAATATCGCGGTTGGATGGTTTTAAACCGCACGCGTCTTTAGTGTCTGCCAACCAATCACGGATGTTCAGTGTCAGCGGTAAATTTATTCTAATTGGCCGAGTCGGGAAGGAAACGTTTTCTGACAGACACACGCAACCAAGTAGCCAAAGAAAATTTGCAAGCTTGTACGTAAGCAGTATAAGTCTATGTTGAGCATGAATATTTTTCGCGAAAAACAGGTGGTCATAGACTCATGAAGTTATAGTGTCAGGATGGCTATCCTGCAAACGCCACATCACCGTTTCCTTCCTAGTACCTCATGTGCCCATCTGATTCTAAAGGCGATTCACGTCAAAAAACATTTCCGGTGATGTTTCAGCCGACGAAGCGACGGTGGCCGAGTCGCGAAAAGTGCCGAATATCGAGTGAGGCAGTGTAATGATTTACGCCGAGTGGTCACGGGTCGCATATGGCACCGTAAGGACACGCAGGCAGAAAGAAGGAAACGGTGGATTTTGAAAAGGGGGGTGGGGGGAGCGGTTGCTCCCCTTGCAGTTCCGCGAACCACTCTTTTTAATTTCCTGTCGCTTGACTCACGGCCAAATGTCAAGCCAGTTCTGCTTAGAGCCCCCACCTCATACGTGAANTTTTTAATTTCCTGTCGCTTGACTCACGGCCAAATGTCAAGCCAGTTCTGCTTAGAGCCCCCACCTCATACGTGACGTAATGCCGCTGCTGTCACGTTATCGCACACCGCGGCTGTCGGACGCGGAACTAACGTGAACCGGTGTGTACCAGTAACGTGCACTCGACGAGTATGCTCCATTCACGGTTACTTCCTAATTTTGTGAAGCCCTGCTGAATTTATGCTTCCACGATACTCCTCCGCCTCATCCAAACAAAGATTAACCGAGTCTAGAAAATTACACCAGCAAGACAACGCTCCTCATTCATGCGCACTCAGTGTAATAATATTATGAACAAAAAATATTAATTTTTAGACATTACCAACAAACATATATTCTCTCTGTATTTATTAATATTGTCTATAAATGAAATATATTAANTTTTTAATTTCCTGTCGCTTGACTCACGGCCAAATGTCAAGCCAGTTCTGCTTAGAGCCCCCACCTCATACGTGAAGTAATGCCGCTGCTGTCACGTTATCGCACACCGCGGCTGTCGGACGCGGAACTAACGTGAACCGGCGTGTACCAGTAACGTGCACTCGACGAGTATGCTCCATTCACGGTTACTTCCTAATTTTGTGAAGCCCTGCTGAATTTATGCTTCCACGATACTCCTCCGCCTAATCCAAACAAAGATTAACCGAGTCTAGAAAATTATACCAGCAAGACAACGCACCTCATTCATGCGCACTCAGTGTAATAATATTATGAACAAAAAATTTTAATTTTTAGACATTACCAACAAACATATATTCTCTCTGTATTTATTAATATTGTCTATAAATGAAATATATTAANTTAATTTTTAGACATTACCAACAAACATATATTCTCTCTGTATTTATTAATATTGTCTATAAATGAAATATATTAAATTATAGGGAACATAAACTTAAAAGCCCAATTTAACCAAAAATAAAGCAATTTTATGTTAACACAAGTATACAACGTTGCGATATATGTATGGCATATTTAAGAAACAAGCATGCACGACTTATACTGTATGAGGCGATTTTTCAAAGGTCTGATTAAAAAAGTGTGAAGAAACCGTGAATAGACTATAACTAAGATTTATTTTCTTCANGGCGATTTTTCAAAGGTCTGATTAAAAAAGTGTGAAGAAACCGTGAATAGACTATAACTAAGATTTATTTTCTTCAGGTTAGGAACAAAACTACAATTTGTTATGGGATAGTTTGGCATAGGGAAAATTTCCCCTGCTAGGTAAGCACTAGTGTTCTAAAATTGTCAATTTTAATTAAAATGTAANAGTTTGGCATAGGGAAAATTTCCCCTGCTAGGTAAGCACTAGTGTTCTAAAATTGTCAATTTTAATTAAAATGTAAAGCTACGTGAATAGTAAAAGAGGAAAATTTCACTTAGTTAAGTGCTTATTTTATATTTCATTTATGATTATTGCAATTTCATTTATGATAATTGCAATTATTTTTTTTAAGTAGAAAATAGAACTAATCCGGTACACAAATCAACACTAGCGCTTACCCAGAGGCGAAAATATTAGTTGCCGAACTAAAAGCATTGAGCTTCCCAACCTGAGTAGAATAAATCTTACATAACTGATATTTTATCCATTAGAGTCACTTAAGTCAAAATGATTTTTTAACACACTTATATAGAAATATTTAAATTAAAATTCTTTGCGGTATTGCTGAATTTGTATTTTCGCAAGAAATTATTTTTCCGTCATTCTTGTCGCTTTAACAACATAAGAATAATAGTTAAGAAAAATACTATTATATTTTCTTGCACACTAATTTGGCTCTCCATATACTACCGTAGCAAATTTCGTGGACTTAGTGGCGTCTCGAGTTTAGGCAGCCACGCATCACGGCGTCCACCAACTTATTGTAATATGAGTTTTACAACTGGTGGTTAGTTGCAAACTAATTTATTTCGACAGACAAGCCCTTAGCATATCAATATAACGTTTTGAGGGGATATGCTTTAAAACTTACTGATTAATTAAGAATAATTAAATGAAAAATGGCAGATAACAATACTTTTATCATCTATGAATGTCAATCGAAATGGGCTTTAGTAGGAACCGAAATAGTGTAGATTTCAAATACANCAATACTTTTATCATCTATGAATGTCAATCGAAATGGGCTTTAGTAGGAACCGAAATAGTGTAGATTTCAAATACAGCGGATCCACAAACAACACACTCGGAGTTATAACGCGAACTACTGATTTTGTCATACGAAAATGACAAAAGTGTGTTAATCACTCAAAATAAATTTGGTGTACATAAATAAAACAATATTAAGATAGATCTATCNAAAATGACAAAAGTGTGTTAATCACTCAAAATAAATTTGGTGTACATAAATAAAACAATATTAAGATAGATCTATCATTAATTTTAACACAATGGATTCGACAAACAAAGTGATATATTTTCACAATATCTTATTAGTGTTACGGTTAAGTTAATCATGGAAACAATAAACATGCAAACCCAAACACTAAAACCAGTTTCTTACATTTTTCTTGGTCACTTTGCAAGTGCTTTCCCCTTATGTCCTACTTCAGCGAAACATTGTTTAGTGTTTTTGAAGATTCACGGGTCATTTGACATGCAGTACAAGGCAAAAAGACGTAATTATTTTGCAGGGTTTTAGTCTGTTATTGTGAAAGCGAGCAGTCAGCTGTCGTTGAGAAGTAGATCGAACGGCAATAAATCAAGATTCTGTGTCTGAAAGGAAGAGCGTTATTTTTTGTGGTGCTGGTAAAACTTGTGGTCTCGTGAGCCAGAACTACTGCAACTGTGAGATGCCGCGGTGGATGAGTGGCTAGTGCACCGACCCAGTGGCTAGTGCGCCGGCCCTAAAACAGAAGTGATCCTGGTTCGAGTCCCTGCGGCTCCGCTCAAGGATTCGCGTACGTGGGGAAGCGTGGTGAAAGTCGCCGTTTGCCTATGGGTCTTCTCGGAGTACTCCCCCTACCTGCGCCGTTGCATTCCACAGCTGGTCTGTCACAGGCAGGGAATAATTATAGCATGTGTACTATGATTTATAGCTCTCTACGTCTACAATAGCAAATATATTATGGTACGCAAACATACTACACATTTAANTGTGTACTATGATTTATAGCTCTCTACGTCTACAATAGCAAATATATTATGGTACGCAAACATACTACACATTTAAAATGAACAATACTACATATTATATAATTCCTCGTACCATAACTTTTAACTTTTGTTTGCACACAGCTATACTGATACTTCATACCTCAACGTAGCAAGAATTCCTATTTGGTCTTGGCAACATTAACATTGATGTCTTATGAATTAAGATTAAGCGTACTTTCAACTTTAGCACTGCTGTGGCGGATTAATTAGAGTAATGTTTATTTTTTTTTGTCTCTTAGCTTTGTATAATTTTGTCCTTTGTGTTTAGAGGAATGCTAACATTTATGTCTAAAGATAAATGCTTTTAACACAGTTTCAGTGTTACGGTTATTTACTTGTTGATATATCTTGCAATTATGTTTAGGTTTTGTTCGGAAATATTTTTAATCTTAAGAAATTATTAGAAATTCCACTTTGAAAAATAGAGCATATGTATATATAGATAAGTTACACTTTTATAACAGTATGTGTCGCATAAAACTTTAAAAAAAGAAAACGGTTGTTATTTATGGCACAGTAGGTCTAAATAAAATTCTTGCCAAGAAAATTCTCTGCAATGTACTAAAAATTTAGTACGATATACTGTAATTGTCACAGATGTGTACTACTTTTGTAAACTTCTGAAGTTCGCATCTCTTAGGATACTATGCCACTTCGCTCTTTGCGGACAACGGGAGCACTACGGCCATAGAGTACTTAAGAATACAGAGGTGAAACAGCCGCTTATATAGCGAACTCCAAAGCCACACATACCAGCATAATGTTGTCGCGTGTTTTGAGTTTTGAAGCTATTTGCGTAGATCGGCACATAGCAAGCTCTGTAACACGAGTATCTGTAGACCGCCGTGGCCATGGTTATACTGCGCATGCGTTGTCCGCGGCCATCACTACTACACAAAAGCGCTTTGACGTTTATTTTTCAACATATTATTCCAATATAAGAGTACCTCCTAAATTAACATACGTTGGTGGTTGAATATGTGTGTTTATAGTTCAAACTAACGTAATCCAAGCTAACCTGTAATACCAGTTGAATTAAGTGTTTTTGTAGTTTAAACGAATCAACAATAGTTGGTGAATAAGTCGTTCGTTTTCATATGCGATTGTGCAGTAGCCACGGTTAAGACTTTCTTCATACGATTATTCTGTAGGGGTCGCGGTGGTTTAGTGGTTAGACTGCTCCCCTCCCACCTATTCGAACCGGGTTTTATTGCCGGCAGGGTCGCACCTAGATTTTCGCACGTGAGAATCGTGCCGGTCGATGACGCTGGTGGGCGGGTTTTATCGCAGATCTCCCGTTTCCCCTGCCCTTGCATTCCGGTGCTTTTCCATATTCACCTAGATTTACCCTCATCCGCTCCACTCTACTCCACTTATTTTGTATCCGTTCTCAGAGGACTCGTAGTACAGGCTATCGCTACGTCTGTTTCTAACAGAAAAGTCGGACACTGTTTCCTATTCCCCTGACAGACCCCAGCGGCTCATGTAGTTGACGCCTTTATATATTAAATATTCATTTATTTATTACGTTTTAGTTTTGTATAGGCGAAAATAAGGCCTGTGACTTTGTTACACTCAATCATAAAAAAATACTTACTTTGAAATATATTAAAAAATATTGATTAGGANCCCCAGCGGCTCATGTAGTTGACGCCTTTATATATTAAATATTCATTTATTTATTACGTTTTAGTTTTGTATAGGCAAAAATAAGGCCTGTGACTTTGTTACACTCAATCATAAAAATATACTTACTTTGAAATATATTAAAAAATATTGATTAGAAATTAATAAGTATAGAATATTCACGGTAAACTGAGCACTTCTAAAGGCCCTGCCAAAGATCCACTTGTATGCACACTGCGTATTCAACCGCCATATGTAAATTCAACATTGCGATAGGCCTGATAACTTTATTCATGCGTTGATAAAGTAACACTCTTCAGTTACCAATAGAGGCATTTAAAATACAACAGCAAAAAAAAAACTTTGGTTTTTAAAAATGTCCACGTAGCAATTAATTCAACGATTAGACGTTGAACTACTTTTTCCTCCGTCGTTACCAACTTAACTGGGTGCGTGCCAGCCTTTGTGACCGTTAAAATATATGCAAGTAGAAGCAGTGACATTTTTCAAAGGTTGATTTCAAAAGTGCTTAATTTACCGTGAATAGCCTTTAAAAACTTTTAAAGACACGTGAGTTAATAAAAGCTTAAACGCANATATGTAAATTCAACATTGCGATAGGCCTGATAACTTTATTCATGCGTTGATAAAGTAACACTCTTCAGTTACCAAAAGAGGCATTTAAAATACAAAAGCAAAAAAAAAAACTTTTGTTTTTAAAAATGTTCACCTAGCAATTAATTCAACGATGAGACGTTGAACTACTTTTCCCTCCGTCGTTACCAACTTAACTGGGTGCGTCCCAGCCTTTGTGAGCGTCAAAATATATGCAGTGACATTTTTCAAAGGTTGATTTCAAAAGTGCTTAATTTACCGTGAATAGCCTTTAAAAACTTTTAAAGACACGTGAGTTAATAAAAGCTTAAACGCACTGCGTAGAAAACAATACATGCTTTAAAATTAAACTGATACTATGACTAAGCACAAGAAAGGTCTAATTAATGTGCCTGTCAGTTGTTATAAGATATTCGTGGTTAGTGGAGAAATTTTGATAGCTCTGCTAAGCGTGTACTTTTCTGCCTGTTGTATATCCTTCCGTCATTAGCATCTATCACGCTTTTAATTCATATAAAGAAGAGGTAGACCGATTATCGTCCTTTGCGCATGTACCCAACATTGATCTACCCCACACCAATACAACTTTCAAAGTCACATGGTTATCAGTGATGAACGTGTTTGTTTATATCTTAATTTTCAAAAGAAATTGTCATTTTATATTAATTATATAATCTGATCCCATAAAAATTGTTTATAAGAAATATACAAATTTCTCAAGGCACGTGTTAACATAAACAGTGTTATAACCCCAAATCCTATCCACGTCGTTTATGATAGTCTTAATGGCAGAAAGGCATTCCAGTGTTGGAACGCAGAGTGGTCATTGCGCAGCTCGGGTACGCACTCTACCCGATTTTCTCTCTGCATATTAAAATGACGGACTAATTTTCCTGCATTGCTGCCAACCTTACATGGCACATAAAAGGCAATGCGTGCATTAAAATACACACAGATAATTTAAGGATTTTTTTAATGTTGGCACCTCAATTAACCACGTACCAGCTATACAAGCGCTTTTATTTTTACTGTGAACCTCGTACGTAGATTAGATCACATACTATCTCAGCAGTGGTTTTTGTTTGGCCAACGTTGACCAAACTTTTGCTCCAAGATTTGGCCAACGTTGGAAAAAATAACGTTTACTAAACACCAAATTGACACTCAGCCTACGCTCGCTTCGCCCAATGCTCTGTTATTGGTTGGACACCAACCAAAGTCCAGCAATTTACCAACCACAGGCTTACTGACATTTTTAAACATTAGTGGTATGTTGACAAGACGTGATAAAAGTAAAATGCCAACCTATAAACCACGTCTTGCCAACAGTGTTTAGTGTCATTTTTTAAAGCCAATATTCGAAAATGCAAAGCTACTCAACTTACCAAGGGTTTTTCCCTGGACACTGTGTATCATGAAATTCTACTCGGCGGGTTTTGGCGCGAACCCATGCCGTTGAGTTCATAGTTCGTTGTGAGCCGTCCGCTACACCACTTTCACTTCGCACAAAAGGAAAAGTAGTATGGAATATTTCCTACAGTTCCAGTTCATTATTATGTGTTATATTCCTTAGCGCAATTTTACTTCACGTTTTACTACTTTCAAACTGTATTTAACTATCACGCTGAAGCACTCTGGCTCTGCGATTACAAACACCTCTGATGGCTTGATTATGTACAATGTACAAGTTAATTTTCAAATACCTCGCAGACTGTATACACTGGGAATAAAAGCTAACTTCTAAGTTTATTGGGATGGTTAAAACACTTAATCTACTAGTCTACGGAGTTAGGGGTTGGAACAAAAAACTGACGGAAATTCCTGGGTTCTACTTCTGCCGTGGACTGCACGTCACTGTACAGTGTAACTTCTTGTTACATATTTGAACTCGCAAAAAATATAAACCAAACATAAACCAGATACACAGCTCAGACTGCTTATAGTACTTACAAACCTTCTTATCGGGTTGCAACATTTTTACAGGGTTACACAGTTTACACATTTCACTAAATGCCCTCAGCGATACTTCCGGATCACAGTATTTAATTGTTATTGTGTGCTTCCATCGCCCTTGCAAATCGGGAACTTTCTTGCATATAGGCAAACAATTGTGGCATATGGCCAGTAATTAGCACAGCTAACTGAAAGCATTTGCGTTTTTGTGACAGGTATTTACTTTTACGTCGACTGGTAAGATGCACAAATACAAAACCCTCTTATCTCATAGGCTGAGAAACTGTGTCCTTGCTAATGTCTGGCACACTGCCATTTTTACAAATGGTCTTACGGTAAACAGTAAACAAACTTTTAATTCCCTATATCTTCAAATTTACACATGTTACATTTTACTGGTAAGGTGGCTCAAAGGTCGTGTCAAGAAAAAACAAACAATAATACCATTATCGTATCTTGCATCGGCAGCTCTTACATGTGGTCTTGCTGTTGGGGCAAATGTGAACACACCACGCCCTCGGTAAAATTTTTTAAAGACTTTCTAACCCGGCACCTGGCTGATGGCCTATCTTGGTACCTTACCTCCACAGGTAAATTAAACAAGTTACACTCAGTCACACTTAAGTGTGGCATTTACACACCTTTCAGCTGAAGGCCTAACTTCCTCATAAGATAAACACAGATCAAACTGTAAACACTGTGTCACACTTAAGTTTCGGCGCACTTAGTTTGGCAGGTCGGGTATCCTGCTTTAGTTTTCTCAGCGGATGACATGACTTACCTCATGTCACACTGCATCTGTTTCTGCTGGATGAGGTGGCTTCTTGTCCCGCCCACACTGTGAACCTCGACAGCAGGATTGGTGAGGGAGGAAGGCTGCGTCACCTTCCTCTCGTTCTGTTGACATCTCTGGACTGCTACCGGTTCGTCCTCGCATTCGGCTGAGGTCTCCCGGGTTCGATTCTTGGTCAGCGCACTTCTCTTCATTTCTTCGCTCCTCGCATATTGTATCTTCTTCGTCCGCTTCTGCCTGCATGCGCATGTTTTTGGTCTCCCTTCACTT
This sequence comes from Clitarchus hookeri, assembly GCA_002778355.1. Classification (NCBI taxonomy): domain Eukaryota; kingdom Metazoa; phylum Arthropoda; class Insecta; order Phasmatodea; family Phasmatidae; genus Clitarchus; species Clitarchus hookeri. The sequence continues at coordinate 108,463 of NQII01005931.1, forward strand.
ACTTCTTCGCTCCCGCTCTTCCATTCCCCTTTCGCCCGCTACTTCTCGCTACTCGCCCATTCTCCTTCACACACATATTCCCGCACGTGTATACTTTTGGCCAGTGCGGGTCTCACTCGCGCTTTCTCCTTTGTTATCGCCCGGTGATGCTGTGGTTCGGGTGTGTTATCGCCCGGCTCTCCACATTTCTTTATCGGCTGGCGCAGTGACAGGTGCACCCCTGGGACACTAAGATAGCACATAGAGCAGTGTTTAGTACTTTTGAATCCTATCTTCCCATTATGGTTCTCCGTCCGGTGAACTAGTAACCCACTGTGGGTTTCGACTTGTTTCTTGACGGCCGGTGCCGCGATTTTTCACCCATCCACCTGACCTATCTCACATCATTTTCCACAGTCCAGTGAAATTTACCTCTCGTTTTCTCCCGTTTCTGCGCCTCGCTATGTCTCCACTCCTCGCTACTCTCGTCTGTACTTGCTTTCGCGTTTCTCTTTGGCTCTAGCCATTATCGCCACTTTCACTATTGCCCACCATCCAGTGGGCTGTGGCCTACTTCTTTGCTAAATTTCCTCAGTCTCCGCTCCTCTCTATACTCCCTTCATTCTCTCGCATTGCAAAATCAACAGTGATATCCGAGTTCGCACCCCCAATAACTGAACTCTGACCACACTTCTGAAAAATATCATTATTAATATATACCATATAATTTATGTAACATTTAAAACACTTTTTACACTACACCAGATTTATTTGTTGCTGTCATTTGCCGTTACAGACTCTAGAAATACAGTCCCTTCTGCGCTTAAATTTCTTCCTTTTCTGGAAGGTAGATATGGAATACAATATATTATGGTGTCATATTTTACTAAAAATTTGTTCCGTTAGTCTTTATTTGTGTCCAACCGAGAGGTTTATCTGAAATTCTTTTCACGAAGCCTCCAGAAATCTTTGTTTTGCACCTTTTGAGCTTCATCGCATAAGAGGCCTACCTACCAAGCCTATAGCATTGACATTTATGTGGGGAATAAATGTTTACAAATCATATCTCAGGAAATTAATTATAAAAATTACTTCTTTAAACAAGAATATTTTCAACGCAGCTTTCTCAGAGAATAGTGCATATTAAGAAATTAAAAAAATTAACATTCATATTTTTTAAATTAAATTTTTTAATTAAACTTAAAAACATTAACATAAAACCTGATAGGTTTCTTAACGCGACAGTATTTATTAAGAAATTCTTTATAGGATAATTTTTGTTTGAAATGTAGAGTGATAATGGGGTAGAGCGATCTCGCTGGCTGCGTTAAACCAAACTCCGTGTCGTAATATTGAATTTCTTTGTTGACTAAACGACTATCATAAACGACGTTGATAGTATTTGAGGTTAGAACACTGGTTATGTAATAAGTGTTTGGAGATGTGGCAAATGAAAATTNATGAAAAATTTTCCAATATATGAACAATGTGTCAGTTTGCATTTCAACATTTCTGCTTCTTTTGAATGTATAATTCCAAATGAGGTAAAATTCCAAATTTTAGTAGCAGACATTTAAGTGGGTCTGCAATTTCTGAGGGAAAAGCGCGTAATAGATCATCTGCATATTCGACTTGTTTTCCTTAGCATCTGACAACACCACAACACAATAGCACTGCACGCCCATGGCACTACATGAACTGACTGCACATCCGCAACTGGTTGTTTGTCTTGGTTGATAGCGCGGCTTCGTACATGACTGACGTCTTGAATCGATATTCAGACGTCATAACTACGTATGATGCCTATATGGCTGCCATTTGAAAATCAGATTCTGGCATACTTAAAACATAACATTTTCCATCATCTGCCATAGTACTGCTTGTTTGCCAAATTTGATAGGTATCTGTCAATTATTGTATACCGAGATATGATATAAAAATGTTTCTAATTATTTTGGAGCTATATTAAAATGGCTGACGAAAGTGGCATGTTTTGGCAAATATTATGCTTGTAATATATANCTAATTATTTTGGAGCTATATTAAAATGGCTGACGAAAGTGGCATGTTTTGGCAAATATTATGCTTGTAATATATAAATTCAAAATACAATAATTAATTAAATTTGGTTAAAATGGTAAACAATTTAAACGAAATAAACCTAAAATATGTGTATGGGCACCATTTTGAAAATAAGTACCTAATCAAGGTCATTCTACCTACGTTTACCTGACCTGTGGCAGTAATACTTACACGCCAATTTGTGTGAGAATTGCTTTAAGCTTTTTCGTAATACAATGCACAATATTTATTAATAATGTGGTGCTCTCTTCCAAAATGGCGTACAATCGGTAATATACATTTGAAATTTAATGCTTGTACTATGCGCTGCAAGCATACAAAATGTAGTTTAAATCGATTGAATGGTTCCCGAGATATGGTATATATTTCCAGTAGTTAAGATTGGCGCCATTTTGAAAGTACATTGTAGACGTGTCGGAAAACTATATAAGTCAGGTGTCCTTGCTAAGTACTACCACGTTTGGTGAAGGGAGGACACGCACATGTAGACACACATATACACACACTAACACACATAAGCCTTTCTTTCCTTCGGAAAGTAAGCTAAACATGTAAATTGCATGAATTTTCTTCTGCTCTTAACAACGANTGGTGCTCTCTTCCAAAATGGCGTACAATCGGTAATAGCCATTTGAAATTTAATGCTTGTACTATGCGCTGCAAGCATAAAAAAATGTAGTTTAAATCGATTGAATGGTTCCCGAGATATGGTATATATTTCCAGATATTAAGATTGGCGCCATTTTGAAAGTACATTCTAGACGTGTCGGAAAACTATATAAGTCAGGTGTCCTTGCTAAGTACTACCACGTTTGGCGAAGGGAGGACACGCACATGTAGACACACATATACACACACATATACATAAGCCTTTCTTTCCTTCGGAAAGTAAGCTAAACATGTAAATTGCATGAATTTTCTTCTGCTCTTAACAACGAGGTCTTGGGAACCGATGATGGTGATGCTTGGTGAGTATGTAACGGGGGGGACGGGAGATCGTCGTGAAAACCCGCCAGCCAGCGGCATCGTCCGTCACGATACCCATGTGCGAAAACAGGCAGTGATCGCACCAGGAATCAACCCCGGTTCGCATTGGTGGAATGCAAGCGCTCTAGCCGCTGCACCACTGCGACAACTACGAACTTCGAGAGACTTAAAAGTGTATCCCAGTGGACATCGCGACATTGGAAAATATCCAATCGCTCATGAGTTCCTAATGCACCCTTCCACTCGTCCTCTATACGACGCCCACATACTCTGAAAAGTCCTTCGAATCCTTTGTCTCAGAATCGTGATCGTTACTTGTGGATATTCGCATGTTAAGTATTTTTATTACCTTCATATTTTAAGGAGTTTCCCATGGTAAGGCCTGTACAAGATTTGTTATTTGTTTACTTGTCAGTGGTTTGTTATTGTCTATTGATGTAATTATAACAGTTCCAGATTTTGTTCATTTCGCAAATGTAATTTAATAAAACATAAGTATAATAATTAACTTCGTTCTAGGGGAAGGGGCTGGGGGTCTGGAGCCGGAGACAACATGCAGTGATATTCCGGTCGGTGGCCATTTCCTCTCAAAATTTCCCTTCGATCCTAAAAAAAAAATTGTACCATTATTCGTTTAAAATTTCCCTTTTTCACTTAAAGTTTGGCTTATTCTTAAAAAAAAATTTTCCCCACAAAAAGCATAGATACACGCATTCGCAAATAACGATCACCGTAATTGCAGAACCGATCCATTGGAGGGATATGGAGAGGGAAATTTTTTAAATTTTAATCTTGAACTTTGTCCTTGTCCTAGGATGACTATAAAACCAAAAAATTCCAAAATCTCCCAAAAAATTATATCAATTTTAAAAAAATATAAAATATTTAAAAAAATTTAAAAATTAAAAAATAATTTTAGAAAATGATTAAAAATTTGAATGTAGGAGGTCCGGGGTTCGATAACAGGTGGGTCGAATCAGCTCCCAACACGACTGACCCTCACCAGGTCGGCCGATGTCCATCCCGTCATTCCTGTTAGATGGCAATGACCTTTACTCGTGACTTTAATCTTAACCCATTATCGTAATATTAGATAACATTGTAACTAAAATAATTTCAAGAAATTTAAAAAAACAGAAAAGAAAAATTAAAAATTGATGGAAAAATTACATCGATGACTCCGAAGACCATGTTGGATGCAAGTGACCTTGTCCCCAGTAGCCATGAAAACAAAAACTCGGAAAAAGGTATTTAAAAAAAATTGAATAAATTCATAAAAGTCGTCAAGAATATTACGTTACAGACTACGACCTCCATGTTGAATATCATCCACCTTGACCTTTGACATTGACAACGTTTACATTTGCTCTTGAGACACAACATTCTAAAACATTCCCAAAATTTTTTTTCCAAAACTCAAAACATTATAATGTTGTTTATAAATTTTTTTTTTACATTTTACTTAAATATGTACAAAAATTAAATTTCATATGTTTGTATTTATAAGGAATAGGGGACTGCAACCGACCAGCCACCCTGTTATGACGTCATCAAACCACCATATTGAAGCGAAGCCGGGCCTGTGTGTTAGTCTCTAATATAACAATATTATATTATAGTGGATTTGAAAATTTCTTTATTTACAACATTAATCGTTTCGCCTCCGACCACCAGCACAAAAAATTTATGTTTGACGTGACACTCGAACGGGCTACGTATAGTTGTCAGTGTGAAAAACATGCTCCACTCAAATCCACTCCAGCTTCATAAAATGTTTGATCCTGTGCCTTACCTGTGTCATACCAAAACCAAGTCTTGTTAGGAAATTTGACACTTTTAAATTTAAAAATCAAAGCCGAGGGAATTATTGGTATTTAAGGTATTAAAACAGTTTCTCCAGTACCGCAGACAGATAGAATAGTACCTTCGATGGAATTACTTTTTAAACTTTTTATTTGTAATCGAGTCCCGTTGCATAATTTCGGTGGGTTTATATTTCTAAATACAATTATTGTTCCTCCAACTTTTAAGATTAGTTTGTGTGGTGGCATGTCAGAAGGATTCAATGAATTAAATTCCGTGGGATAGTGCACAATCTCTTCTGTGTAGCTACAGAGTAATAGACTTGTGTTTACGCATTGAATTGTGTAAGCACCAATTCACTAATTGTTTCGTCTTGTTCATTAATAGGCGATAATATCGTTCTTTCTTTGAACCACGATAGTGTATTATCTTTTATTTAAGGATATACGTTATCTATCAGTTATTGGTGGTTGGTGACTAAAACACATATCACAATTGAGAGAAATTTTTCCACAATCCATTGGAAGCTCACCATTTCCGACTTTCAGTAGCATGTCAGGATGCTGTAAAGGACACTTCTTATATACATTAAACAGTTTTAATTATGAATGAATTAATTCTGAAAAAGATTATTTATTAATTGTTATGAAAGACAGTGAATTTTAACGTTTGTTTTTAGTGCGTATTTTAAATTGTAAATATGCTTAATACTACTTATCTATTAGAGATAGATATATAAGCTAGAATTAANAGAGATAGATATATAAGCTACAATTTATTTTTTTGTAGATAATTAAGTTTTACACAATTATTTCGTATATTATCTTGTTATATTTCTTAAGTATAACATAGCGTATTCAATGAAAGCGCGCTGACGGCAAATTTTTTTCCAGAATTGATTCACTTATATCTATAATGCTTAGCTTCAATAAACGCTACGGAAATTTTGAATAGACAAAAACCTTCCTCGATAAATGCAGATTATAATAGTAAAAACCGCATCCAAATCTATTGAGTTGTCCTCGAGATTAGCGCAGTCATACAAACAGGCATAGGCGTGCCAGGGACTTCCTTTTATACTATGTAATGATATTCGGTCTTTCCATTTCTCAGATGTTTTCTGATCATGGATATTAGTCAACAGTTTCATCTGGTAAGAAATTTGACCCATTACACAAGGACTGGTTGTCTTTGCATTTTGCCACACTGTGACGATTCAATAAGCAATGTAGTCACTATGGACGTCCAGCAGGTCTCGTACACGTCGTGGAATACCACAGATAAAGTTGTCCAGAACATCGGGACGGAGGCGATCCCTCTTTTCAACGGCAGCCTCGATGACCTCCTGGCAGTTCATGGGAGGCTGTATACGCAGAGCAATAGCATACTTCATCAGCATCTCCCATGCATGTTTGATATAGTTCATGTCCAGACCATTGCATGCGGGTAATGTCGGACTCCTGGAGGAAGACTAGTTCCACCCCGGCTAGATAAGTTCTATCGTTATTGTCTAAAATAATGAATTCATCGCCAATTTCTTCACAGAATGGACGTACAATCGGTCGCAGTACCTCACGAATATAATGCTCGCCTGTCATTGTGCCGTTATAAAGGCACGAGCGGCATCCACCGTCCAAGCATTATCCCAGCCCAATACATGACTGACATCCTGCAGGGATGCCCGTCGAGGAACAAATACCAATAAGGCTGATTGAATTCACCAGTTAATTTACATATTCTCATACGAACTGTATACACTAATTTATATAGGTATGTATCACACTTGTACGAGCTATTCAACATATTTCAAAGTAGTATCTGAGGTTCTCCACGGTTCGTTGCCAGCGATGAGGCAGACGGAAAATACAATCGGCTACATGAGAACAGTGAATGTGCGCCACCTCTCGTCGAAATGCTGTGAAGTTGTCTGACTCATCGCTGGCAACGAACCGTGGACAACCTTGGAGACAACTTTGAAGAATGATAAATAGCTCGCGCATTTACAAGTATCCAATCAAATTATTGTACACAGTTTGTACGAGAATGTATCATTTAATCGGTGATTTAAAGCAGCCAAGCTCGAGTTTGTTCCTTGCCGGACAGTCCTGCATCCATACCCCATGTCGTGTCACCTTTAAAACTTACATGTCGTACACTTTCAACTGTACATAGTACATTTCATGTGTTGGGTAATTTTCGAAAGATAAACTGTAGTTGCAATGAATTCTGAATCAGCCTTTATAATATCATACATAAATATATAAATATATACACATACACTTACTAACACATTTAATCGGTGCTATTTAAGTTTTTAACTCCTCCATTCAACCATGTAGTTACATCTTCAACAGTATCTTTTAGAAATGTTCTTTTCTAAGCTTGATATCATGGCTACACTTATAGCAGACAACTGATGCCTGCCAACCGACACTTTACAAGACTGACCCCACACACACCACATGGTACTCAATAAGCACCACATGCACTACAATTAGAACCGTACACACCACAATCAGCAACATTATCAACACAAAATGAACCAAAAAACCGTAAGTAACACATGTACCACAATCAGAACAACATGCACCACAATTAAGGGTCATTTAAGATTCTTTAAGGGTAATTGNTAAGTAACACATGTACCACAATCAGAACAACATGCACCACAATTAAGGGTCATTTAAGATTCTTTAAGGGTAATTTAAAATCAATTTTTGAGTAATTAGATGTCATTTAGGGGTTATAAAGGGTAATGTAGTGGTCATAAGTCGCATTTATGTGACATTAAAGGTCATTTTGGTTTTATTAAAGGGTCATTTATCGATTATTATGCGTTCATTATGGATAATTAGGGTTTTATTTAGGNGGTCATTTTGGTTTTATTAAAGGGTCATTTATCGATTATTATGCGTTCATTATGGATAATTAGGGTTTTATTTAGGGGTTATAAGGTATCATTTAAGGGGTCGTTTATGTGTCAAAAAGGGTCTTTTATGGGTCAAATAGGGTCATTGAGGGACCATTTGTGGTTCATCTGGTGCTGATTGTGGTATGAATGGTGCTGATTGTGGTGCATGTGGTGCTGATTGTGGTGAGCATGGTGATGATTGTGGTTCATGTGGTGCTGATTGTGGTATGTGTTCTGCTGATTGTGGTATGAATGGTGATGATTGTGGTTCATGTGGTGCTGATTGTGATATGTGTGGTGCTGATTACGGTATGAATTGTGCTGATTGTGGTGCATGTGGTGCTGATTGTGGTACATGAGGTGCTGATTGTGGTGTGTGTGTGTGGTCAGTCTTGTGAAGAGTCGTTCTGGCAGAAGTCAGTTGTCTGCTTTAAGAATGAACGTGGTTTAAGCTTGGCGAATAACTTGGCTGGAAGAAACTGTTGAAGTTATAAATGCATGGAAATGTAACCAAGGAACAAGATAAAATGTCCCCAAATAGAAAAAGTCAGTTGGCATTTTGTACAAATCTGTTTGTATACGAGCGGCCAACATACTCTTTCCATAATCAGTTAACAATAAGTCAACCACTACAGATGCTTCTGACCTACATGAAGCCTCTTGCCGTTGGCCACTTCTGGGCCACTGTTCAGATAATGTCCATGTAGAGAAATCCAATCTTACCTAAAGCGGTGTGCTTCTGCGTAACCAAAAGTACCCCAAACATGTCACCACCATTAGAGGGTCATATGTGGCAGCAGTGGCCCAATGGCTTTCTACTTCTGGCCTACAGTAAGTAATCCCTTTGTCGTCAATAACTGTTGGTAGGCCCAGCTATTGGCCACTTGTGGCCCACACAGAAACAGCTTGCCATGNTGGTAGGCCCAGCTATTGGCCACTTGTGGCCCACACAGAAACAGCTTGCCATGAATTTCCAAAGCCAAGAAATAATATTTCACCCAAATAAAATTGATTTATCAGATACATATGTGTTATCTACAGCATTATTTCACAGTCGGTAAATTTCTTGGGAAAAAATGGAAATCCAAACCACGAATTTTACGTTCATTGTTTAGAATGCCAGCAATTACTCCACCATATATTCAATGGAAAATGAATTAAGTAAATCATAATACATTTTACACATACAAGTAGCATTATTAGCTTTCCTGCAGACACAATTAATGTTAGTACCACAAGTAGCACGAGTCAAAACTCGGATTCCTGTGATTTGTTTAAAATACTAATATTTTAGTTTAGGGCTACTTTCNTCAAAACTCGGATTCCTGTGATTTGTTTAAAATACTAATATTTTAGTTTAGGGCTACTTTCAGGTGAAATTTAAAATGCAAAATAACGAATTGAAATTGGGATGGAGACGGCGTAACAAGAGCTCGCTCTGGAGACAGGTTCAAGAGGCAGATTGAAACACGCTTGAACAGGGACACCTTTGTAGAAGGATGTTGCGCCTCATGTACCTTAACGCTCGGCTTTGCTCCATTTGCAGATATGTTTCGTTTTAACGTCATAATTTCGCATTCATAGTAATAACTGACAATGTAATATTGCAGAAAAACTACGTTTAATGAATTGTATAATATTTTTGTGCATAATTTTCATTGTGTGTTATCAGCTTGATGTAAAATGTCAAGGACTTATTTATAATTTTAATAAGGTCTAGCCATTTGCAAGCAGGAAATGAAACACAGTGAAAATAAGATAAAAATGTATTACATTTCTAGTAAATTTAAAATATTCTATAACCAGACATTTTTAATAATACCTCTGAAACTGAAAATATGACACTAAACGAAAAATCTCTGCTTATTAGGTGAAGCTAAGCGTTAAGGACGTCTGCTACAAACAAATTATGTATTTTATATTCTTACCTCATTTTGTTCGACTTTTAGACGTAATAAGCGTTTACCGTTCCTTAGAAAAAAATAGAGCTCATAGTTTTTGCATGAATACATGTTAAAATCACAATGTTACAGCTTTAGCTAGGTACAAATAATGAAAAGTACTATACATGCAGAAATTAAATACTTCACTCTGAAAGAAGATGTCAAGAACCACTTTATGACGTCCATAAAATCGTACAAGGTAATGTTTTTGCAATTTCAAAAAAATGCTGGAAATAAGGAGATTCTTGCATATTTCTAATTTGTGGCTGCCCAAGAATTTTTGTAAAATAACTTTTTCTTAGAACACCTTAAAATGAATTCAGAAAAGACCTACCAGTTGCCTTTATTCAACTTTATGTAAAATTTTGGTTTATTTTATTTGTTATTTACAAAAACAGAACATGTTTGACTTTCATATGTGTTTTTGCTCAAACCTTGTGATCCAAAAAAAAAAAAATTATCCCAAGGGAAAATTAGTCATAGACAATGTCTAACAGTTGAACAAGTCATGATAAATATATAATTGTTTTTTTTGTGTCCAACGCATTAATCGGTGGGAATAATTTTGCTTCCGTATACCACCAATGACCATTTTACAGCCAAAGATCAAGATAACAATAAGCTCTTATAAAAGGAACTTTCTGGAAACGCAAAAGAAACAGAAAACCTTTGAAAATACATTTTTAGAAAATTTAAATTGTCGTTTCAGATATTGATTTTGTCATATAAAATATGCAGTTGTTATGCACAATCATGTTGATGAGATAAAGTAAGATTCCCATAAAAAAAAAGTAGTATTTTTTTATACACCACGGTAAGTAATTGTACTTATGATTGAATAACTCATTCACTATTGCTTGGATATAAATGCTTAGTAATAAAATCTCATATATTTATTTTTATGTCTTACACTAAAAAATAAATTTTGCAGACGTGCATGTTCTGAACTGTAGCATATAATAGTTTTTTGCTTGGACTGTAGTGGAGTGAGGTAGCCCCTCCATGCTGAACTTCTCGTGTGACATCTTGATTTACATATGTGAGAATTTACTGTTCTGGCGTGGACCGAGAAATTCCACACGAATGCGACAGTTGGTATTTCAATGAGAAAACATTAGTGCCGATACAGTGCGAAAAACCACTGCAAAAAAAATAAACTGCTAGCTTTTAAACTTAAGGTAAAATATATGGATGTGAAACAAAAACTATAGACGATTTTAAACGCATTACATTAACGGAAACCTCACTCCTTAGTCGTTCACAATATTGTGTAATAAACAAGTTATAAGTTACAGTGAGAAGGAAGATAATTGTAACAATTCAAAGGAAAGAAAAGTCAATTTTTTATTTATATTTTTAATTACTGCGATAACGCACCCTGCATGCTCCTTTAACCTAAATATACATCTGAAAAAGCGACACGTGTCGTAGGTCTCGAGATTTGAACTGTAAAGGCACATTCCAAGGAAAGTGGCTTCCATTCGTAATCATGTTCATATTTTCTGACTGTATTTTATCAAGCAGTCTGATACATATTTGACATCACTTTAAAACGTATGTGGTAGTTCCCAAAATTGATATGAATTGTTCTCTTTTTAAACTCTATGATTTTAAAATTAAAAAAATGATTTAATATACCGCAATGAAAATATACCATCTTACGAAAACTATGATGTTGTGTTTTCATACGCCATGCAGATTTTAAGAAATTAACATCAAAGTAATATTAAATAAGTTTCCTTAATTCACAAAGGCACAGGTTGGCTTCCTGTTGTTTACAAACGAATGAACTTAAAAGAGCTCTGTGTAATTTGTTTGCTTTTCATTTAACAAAAACAATCATTTGACNGTGTAATTTGTTTGCTTTTCATTTAACAAAAACAATCATTTGACCCCATAAATATGTAACTGTCTGCAGGATAGTAGTATAAATAATGTATTCAGGTTTTTGGCTCGCTATAGTGCAACTATATCTCGGCTTGCCACAAGAGAAATCTACTATACAAAAATAAGTCGGGTTTTCCNAATCACCAAACAAAATGTTGCATAAAACGAAGCCATCTGGTGGCGAAACGGAGTTCGCCGGGTTTGCTAGTATATGTTTAAATACCAACAGTTATNAAATGTTGCATAAAACGAAGCCATCTGGTGGCGAAACGGAGTTCGCCGGGTTTGCTAGTATATGTTTAAATACCAACAGTTATACTCTGATTGCCGCAAAGGTGCAGGTTTACCTACCAAAGGTCCTATTGAAGAAATGTTAAACATTACTATTACATTGGGATGACTAATACTGTTAGAAGTGTGCGTAGTGTGAATATTGGGCTACGAGAACCATACATTTTAAATAGGGAAGTGAGACTCGTGATTCTCGCTTCCTAAGAGTCCGCTCTTCGGCTCGTCTCGGGATTGCTGTGCTACCCGAAGAAGCTTATCGAATACGCCCACTAATCCTTCAAGAATATGAGTCTGTTTCTGGGGATCTCAAGGCCATATTATGTCTACAGATATAGGATAAGCCAAATCAAACATCTGTACTTATTATCGGATATAAAAAATAACCTTTTTCATCTGGAAGAGCACCTACATGTAAAACAAATACGATGCAAATATTTCTAACTACGATTAAGCTTATCTGATTTATTAAATCGATATTAATATAAAACTGGTAAAGACATTTGCAAGGTGAATTATTTTTTTTACTAATAACGAAACCGTATAGAGAAAATGGCGAAGACAAAAATAATCCCCCGTCTTTTATAAAAAAAATTTTTATCATGCAATTTTCAAATCGATAATTTTTTAATTAAAAAGTTTAACTTTTTAAAATTTTATTGAAATTGTGCATAGCGTTTTGCTAAACACCGCAGAAATATTTCTCTCTTTCATTCTTTTCTACTCTCTATTCCCACATCTCCCTCTCTTTCTCCTTCTATTAGCGTCTACATTCATTTTGGTTTACTATCATCTCCATTTATATTTTACTCAAAAGAAATTTAATTCACCGAGTTATAAAATTTAAATTTTAAATTCATTACGATAACTCGTGCAGTTTTTTTATAAGTAATGATGGCCTGAATAACCCAAAACTGAGTAAAGACCACCTCATGCTGCAAACATTATGTGAGACCCAAATGCATACATACAAAGACCTAAATTCCCAACATTTGAAACAACCATAAAGACAGCAAAATTAATTAAAACACTAATTAACAAATTAAATTCTGAATGAAAAATTTTTTTTTTCAATTTTAAAATCCATACACATACATATATATGTATATATACTCGTGATATCGCGTGCCCTGCAGGTATATACGGCGGCCAGAGTCGCGTATCTTCTAGGTTCTTTATAAAATGTGACAGAGTCTGGGAACGTAATGCTTATGTTTTTGTGGAGACAGAAACCACTTTTAGCGGAATCTAAATATGTACGTGGAACAAAACGGTGATGGTTCGTCACAAGATATTTGCATGTTTTTGGCCCGCATTACGAAAAATATAAATGGACATCTCACCAAAGAAGTACGAGAGCAGGGCCATATACATTTAATGTGTGGTCCGAGTGTGATTATGTGAAACTAACATTATCTAACGGAGATACGGCCGAAAGGAAATTCAAGACTTCGAATGTGCCAGTGTATAAGTCTTATGAAATAAAAATTCCGTAAAACCCTTATAAAAATATGCAAAGAGGAAGAAATAGAAAGAAAGAGCGCTAATCGGGGTGGGTGTTTTCAAAAGTTAACAAGCCACAGCTCCGACGTAACAAACTGTAACCGCTTCGTGCCTCGTCGTACATCCAGCTACCAGAATTAATCAATAGAAAAGAAGCCATCATTAAATCACAAAATACCAGCAACCATAAATGTTTTAAGTGGTCGATTTTAGCGTGATTCTTTGAATGCGAATATCCCGAACGAGTGGACCGGCGATCTGAACACATGAAATACCACATATAATATGCACCAGCGTGAACTAAGATACCACAGTCAGGAAAGAGTGGAAGAGCTCCAATACTAACATTCAATAATTGCAATAACATGTCGTTGTTTAGTCGTGGTAAATGCAGGAAGACCTATACTATGTATACCAAACATCGGGATAGGTGAATCACAGGGTGTGTGTACGCCGATACGCTATCGCGTGTTGGAAGAAGAACAATAAGGTTTCACATGATTTAATGACAATTGTTTTAATTATAATACACACATTGTTTGAAAAAAAATGCACAAACCTTTGATAGTGTTACATTAGGTCGCTTAAAACAGGATTAATTCGTATTCTGATGTCCGATAGCGCATGGGCTCTTACGTTCACAGTGACTGTCCTCTCATGAAGTTAAGCTAACTTAGTTAGGTCATCTTGCATTTTACTCTGTTAAGCAGACTTTTTACATAAATATTACGTTTTTTTTCATACAGTTTGCGAGATCTTTATGGAGCAATAAATACATACCGAGTCATCGTATGTACTGCCAATATATTGATGGCCCCATTAAATTCGTATGTAAGGCAGTCAATAATGTTGAAACATAAAATTTCCTGCAATTTTTTTCAGTTCGTTGGGAAAGCCACGATTATTAACAATTGCCAATTTTCTTGCACTATTTAACATCATCGTAATTTATTTTTTAATCTTCATTAAGCTGGCCATTTTAATTATGGTGTGAATGCCATATTATCGCTGCATGGTACTGAAACTAGATTTACTCTGATAATGTTTTGTTTATTAATGTGTTATGGCTATATAGTCACTGTTTTTAACATCAGGTACAATAAATTGATTCTTTGAGTAAATTTCCAAATTATTGGTTAGTTACCGGATGATAGCGTTAGCAGTATCCTAAAACCCGGGTGTTTGTTTGGAACCTGCATACGCAGCTATTCCTGAAATGTTTCTTTAGATATCTGTGGAACTCAATGGTGAGTTTTTTGCAAGACTCTTTCATTCATCCCAGTATATTCTGTNATGTTTCTTTAGATATCTGTGGAACTCAATGGTGAGTTTTTTGCAAGACTCTTTCATTCATCCCAGTATATTCTGTGAAATATTTAACATTTAACATCTTACACGTTTGTTCTTGTCATTTTAGAGTTTTAATTATGTTTATCTTATATCTGGTAGTAAGCTTTTATATGAGGAACAGCTTTATGCTAATGAATTGAGATAGGAAGTTAACCGTACCATTTACCCAAAACTCAGTGGTTGAAGAACCTGTTAATTTCAGTTTATATCGAACATTTTGCAGTAATTTGAGAGTTGTTGTTATGTATCTGTCATTTTGTGTAATTTATATGTAGGCCTTTTAAAAATGTTACATTAAAACATGCTACGATTTGTGCCAAGTGTTAGGTTATACATGTCCTTCTTAACCCTATGTGATCTCCTCTATACACACACATGCACACAAATTTTGTTCCTCTTGTGACTGGATTTGAAAATCTAATAGTAATAACATTTTCGGCACCTCCTACCAAATTAGGTATTAGCCTCCTACATCTAAACCACAAAAAGATTTGCCGTATGTGGAGTATTTGTATGGGTTATAATTAAAGTGAATGTGCACTACACGCATTACAGTTCCATGAAACTGGGAATTGTATTTATTTTAAAAATCCAGGGAAAGCATCCGACATCAGCCGTAGACAAATACGGTTCCACAGAGTCGCCTTGCTGTGAACGAAAACAAAAACTAGAATAAAGAGAACAGTGCAGTTCACAAATAATGAAGTAACGACGGAGCAATGCTGCCAATATTATCCGCTGGCATGCATATAAATAAATTATTAATAAGAATTTTAGTAAAAATTCTTAAATTATTTTCAAAAAGGTTAACAGTTACGGGAAAGTGGAGAGTGGAGTGACGATATTTAAGCGGCTCTTAGCAGGTCTAGAGCGATTAGAGTGAAGTAAGGTGAGTATGGAGCAGCGACGGAATGCAAGGGCGGGGAAAATGAGAAAACCTCGAGAAAACCCGAAAACCAGACGAGGCTACGACGAAAATCCAGAAGCGACACCGCCTGGAATCGGGCCCGGTTCGCCTAGGTGGGAGGCGATTAGCAAACCCACTACACCACTGCGTCCCCCAAGTGCGGAAAACCACATAAAACAATAAGCGTATTTATTGACCTTAATTATTGTATTTCTATCTCGTTAAATTAACATAANGCCCCCAAGTGCGGAAAACCACATAAACAATAAGCGTATTTATTGACCTTAATTATTGTAATTCTATCTCGTTAAATTAACATAAAAGATTTTGGGTGTATTTACGTGGCAATTCCCAAATTAGTAAGTAATTATTCTATTTGATTTGGTAGTGTATGGTGAAAAAATTGTGGTTAGTAAGCATACTGAAATTATGGAAATTAAATATAAAAATTGCCTACCAAATTTCAAAGTGCAATAACTGTAGACCTACTGTAACAATCGCCTTTACTCGAAAGTTTAAGAAATTATAATTTTATTGTAATATAAGATAAAAAAAATTAAAAACTGCGTCATGATTATATTCCATGGTACAATATTGCTGTTAAACTACATTACAATCTGTATTATAAATAAAACGTTATTAGTAGGGGTACATACATCATCATATTCNAAAAAACTGCGTCATGATTATATTCCATGGTGCGATATTGCTGTTAAACTACATTACAATCTGTATTATAAATAAAACGTTATTAGTAGGGGTACATACATCATCATATTCCGGTGATTTCATAAGACTAATTTCACTTGGAAAATAGACTGAAAAGGGATTATGTTAAAAAAGAAACACTCTAATCACTTATATTACGCGCTTAAAAAATTGATATTAGATGCAGAGTGTGGTACAGTTTAATACTCCTGCTGCATGTTTACTTAAGACCAGCACAATTGCAATGAAACAGTAAATCGACACTGGTGGGCGCATCTTTAATGTATCTCACCTACTTGCAGGTGACTATAGCGTGCTTTCTTTGTGTCAAGCAGATTACATCACTGGATCTTGAAGTACAGGTCCTAATATTTCTCAATCGCTAGACATCATACAAATAAAACACAGGCAATCATTGTATAAATGCTCGTAATCAAAATATTTTCAAATTATGAAGTTTAAAGTTACACTTTTATAAGCATGTTGAAGTGCTACGATATGGTGCTTTAATTTTAGAAAGGGACATTTATATTCCTTGTGAATGCGATATTTTCGTAATGAAAGGACATTGCAGGAAACCACAGCAAAACCAAAACGATAAATAGCGAAAACCCAGAAAAAAACCTACGCCATTATATTATTTTCAGAAAAGATTTGACTGGATTAAGTTTAAAAGTAGTAAGCGATTTAAAGTCGAATCTTAATTTAACAAAAGCGATTATGAAACTCATGGCAGAATTCCAAAAACTGATATTTTTTGCAGTTCTTATTTGAATAAAATAAAATTATTACTTTTCTTACCTTTTGCATATAATTGGTAAACACAGACTTTTATTATTTTCTACGAGCAACGTTGTTTGTGCAAAGAGAAATAATTTTAATTTTTCTTGCGGTTACGTACGCCCTGAAATTTCATTTGTAATGTAATTACCGAGTGCCACAAATAAATTAAACTGACCTTTTTTGCACCATTTACTTACCGCTCCTAAAAAATTAACTAGACTATGGAATTTATTATAATAATTATAAGCGTAAAAGTTTTATTCCACTGAAGTAAAAAAACATCGTATTATCTCATCTGGTATAGGAGATAGGTACTGAGTGTTCATCGGTAACACATGAATTCCATTTTCACCGCCAGAGTGGCTGAATGTCCAAATTCCAATTAATCTTAAAGACTTTTTTTATATTTCGAAGCAAGAAACAAAACAGGTTTAAGGTATATTTTGAATTGATAGAAAATAAGTTTGAATTTATTTCTCTTCCATTAGTTTCAGCATTAGCGTAATCATGCATTTAGTTTTTACGTATGTTAAGAATTTTAAAGCAGAAAGCAGAACAGTTCGGTTTGAACAGATGCTGTTAAATCTGCGAAATCAATAAAAACATTTTTCGTTTCCTAGTGCCAAAACTCCATAAGAACACTTATCAGTGGTTGCTGCAAANAGTAATCATGCATTTAGTTTTTACGTATGTTAAGAATTTTAAAGCAGAAAGCAGAACAGTTCGGTTTGTACAGATGCTGTTAAATCTGCGAAATCAATAAAAACATTTTTCGTTTCCTAGTGCCAAAACTCCATAAGAACACTTATCAGTGGTTGCTGCAAAAGCGCTAATGGAAACCCGTGCCCTTAAAAATTTAACTTTTTAGTTCCAGCGGTTCGCACTATGCGCTAGCATGTCACTTAGTGAGGACACATCCGTTTGCACACAGATATTTTAGATGTATGACAGAAATTCATTAAGAAGACAGCAATAATTTCAAATTTTTTAAAACTGCATTGTAACGACTTAATGACTTCGAGAGAACAGTTATAAAATCACAGGTGAGTGGGAAGAGAATGGTTGAATTTTATGTGTCAAGCGACTTTCTAAAAACATTTAGCCCGCTTTTAGTGTATTCATATGTGAAGTTAGGCGTTAGTGTGTGTGTGCATCTCTCTTGTTGCTTAGCCGGTGGTGGCCATATTTATAAGTCCATTGATCACCAAAGTGAAGAGACAATGGGATTTCGTGGATTCTCCTGCGGCTAAAGACGTGGAAGATCACTCCGTGAAGATGTGTTCTCACTTTGTAGTGTCGCTACTAGTTGTGGAGTGTATATTCATACTCTCGTTGGTCTGAGTGACGTCACTGAGCCTGGGCAAATTCCTCGGTCACTATACTAAAAACGGCTCACAGAAAAAAAGTGTATATATATATATATATATCACATTAGTGTCATTGAATCCGTCCTACAGGTCGCGAAATACAACTTGTAAAACTATATTACTTTTTTTCCTTGAAATCGCCTAACAAAAATATAAAATATTATTCCCATTTCATTTCTCGCAGGAGTTCAAAGTTTCTTTTCCTATTTTTAGTTGGCACAAATATGAAACAGTTAAGGACGAGTAGATCACCTCTGCGCAAACAATTATTAAAACGGAATGTTGTATGAAATAATTTTGTTTAGTTCAGATCTTTCTTGTCATTCCATGAATAAAAATTAAACTTTAATAAGTAAACAGCAGTCTCATAATCAATAATATTTACTAGTGCTAATTTCCTACAAACAAAAATATAATTCGCAGCCACATACCATAGAGAACTATAATAAGCTTAATGCAAGAAAAGTTGACAATCTGCTGCTAGGGTAACACTTTATTTACCTCAACAGAAAACGGAATATCTCAACCAAACTCAGAAGTGCTTACATTAATTAAGATGACTGGCAAAATATTTCTAATATTTTGCATATTATTTCCAACAGCGATTTTTTCCGCTCCAGCTCGAAGGTGAGTTATAAAATTAAGGGGCAAAAGTTATTGGTTTCAGGTAATCCAGCCATTAACATCGTGCTTTTTGGTTTTGCAGTTTACTACCGTTTATAATGGTACCAATTGTACTATGACGTAGAGGTGTTACCTGAATAAGTTATTAAGTTTTTATGGTGATTAATATAAATCTGAATATTTTCGTCTCACCGAATCGTGTGATTGAGCTAAAGGTTACAGTATTTTAGGCTGGCGCCTACCTCTAAGGCAGGATTATTCCTAATATTTTAATTTTTTAATTTGGTCACCGAGTAATAAACTGATAATAATATTACGTAAATCTTCGCGTGTCTCTCTCGGTATGTCCTTTACAGTAGAGTTTGTAATCGTTCATTGAATACTTATGTTTCTTCGTACGGAAGACAAATTTATTTCATTTTTCCCCTTTGGCACCTGCTCATTTGTAGTGTTTGCAAAATTATGCATACATATAGTTTACCAGATAGATTTGTAGCAAAACAGTAAATTAACATCAGAAATCAGGAACAGAGCATGTCAAAATAAAGCTAACCCTCCATAATAAAAATTTGACAAAAATTTAAAATGATCATTAAATGAAAACTTTTAAAATCAATTCAACGTTGGGCAGCTTAATTTAAAAACGATGAAAGCCCCAACAAAACAAACTTGGATAGATTACACCAAAGTATAAAACGTGTAACCAAAAGTTAATTAATAATTAAGATTGACGCCAAGCAGCCTTATTAGTTACTTTCGGCCTATCATATCTGCCGCCAATGAAATACGCTTTAAAAGTAATCACGTAACACCAAAACATAGCAGCAACCAAAAAATATGGACTATAGAGCATGTAAAACGTAGGGCTAATATTAAACTAGAATACATTTACTGATATGTTTGCCGCATTTAATTATAACATTTTCAATATATCAACAGCTTCTAAACCATTTTTATGTAGTATCTTCAATCAAACATTTATTCTGGTAATAAGTTCCGCAATAAATGAGATGGTAATCCAGTGGTCATTTATATGCCATTTTGTAGTATATAGAATCCTAAATATGTGAATCTTATGTGTCAAATCTGAACAACTAGGTACATATTTGCCGTTCGTTTTTTATCATTTAAACAATGGTTGTCGTATATACGTAATCGTCCATTCTCATCTACAGGCCTGTTTAAAAAAAATTTTAATTAATCTTCGTCTCATAGTAGTGTATATTGCTTTACCTAAGTTGAGGTATGGATTCGTGACAATTTTCGTGAAACTTTTCTAAGATGGAGCAATTTCAAGTAATTATTTGTTTTCATTAAAAGATACCAAATACAGGCTTAAACCAAACGCGCCACGGATGTGTTGATACATTAGACAAAGTTAATTTCATTTATTTATATTTCTATATCACCACTTCAAAGCCACGGCTGATTAAACATTAAGCGGTATTTTTATACTCCAACTACTTAAATTCCCTATCTGTTTCAGTAAAAAAATTTCTTTCAGCGGTGCAATTTTCTAGAGAATATGTAGTATTTAAAAACATGACTATTCTGTATTAGTTCATTATATATTATCTCTAAAATTGGCGTAAATATTGCAACATAGCCAAGATGAACTAAGTAAAATTATTTATTTGCTTAAATTTAAAATGATTCTCACTTTTTCTTTGTGTACATATGACATACTTATCTCTAGAACAATTTAACATATTCGTACACAAATTTGTTTTCGAGATTTATAATTGTGAGCCTTAAAATTCATTGCCACTAAAATGGGCTGTTATTTTTTGGTGTTGTGAGTTAAAATATAATGATACAATATTAACTCTTAATGGAATCGCACCTCCTTTGATATAAAAAAAATACTGCTTCTTCATACGTACCAATGTAAAAATTAGACTCATTTTAACAACGGTGCTGGATTATTATTTAAATGTTAAACCTCTTATGTCGGAAACTATTACACAGAGATAAACCGAACTTAAGGCGCTGAAGAACATACTGCATGAACTATAACAGGATTTGCATATTCTTTTGGAAAATGAACACGAAATATACTACTGAAACGCTTCGACACTTATTATAACGATCGTTCTTCTAGACTTTTTTCTAAACGAATAACACATATATTAATATTTATAGAATAAAATCTGTTATTCCCGATTATACAAAAATAAGGGATCTAACTAATGAAGTCTTTAAAATTTTCTGTAAAAAAAATTACAAAAATAATACATTACTCTCTAAAAAACACATTCAGTTTCTACGTGTGTTATTCTTTGAAGAAAAAAAGGGAAAACTAAACTGACGCATAAAATAAAACTGGAAATTATATTTTACTCATGATATTTTTTTCTAATCAGTAATGAATAGTTGGTCAATTTGGAATTAACAGCGGTTATCAATACTTAATATTTATAATATTATGTTAAGTAATAAAAATGTGGTGACCATGGAGTTGCTGCTCTATAGCATGGAGTTGATGGAGTTGATGTTCAGTAGTATGGAGTTGGCTTTACCATGTATTTTATTAGGGCCTAGTAAAAATTATTGAAAATATCCAGTATATATAATTGTAATAATATAATATTTTAACTACAATTATAATCAGTTTTGCAATACAACTAGTTCCTAAGCCACAATCCTGGTTCATAAATAGAAACGTGCTTGATGCGAGAAACCAGTGATTCCTTCATATCACTTGATAAATCAAGAATCCTCCTCCTTACAGTGTTGTTTGACAACGGCACCGATGTCATAAGTTTAACTGCTTTGTCGTCAAGCATGCAAGAGACAATATCACTAACGCACGGTTTTATGAAGGTTTCGGCGATGGTAAGAGCTTTACCTGCCTGTAACACTCGATAACTCACCAAATAAGACGCTTTTAAAGAATTTGCATTTACAGTTTTTGCGTGAGTTTTGATGAAGGATTGAGAAGCAGCCATTTCAGTGTGCATCCTCTTGAAGTAATCAGTCTGTTTTTCCAGGAGTTCCGGGTGTCTACCCCCAAAGTGACGACTCAGTTTAACTGGAATCATTGAGCTGTTATGGAGGACTCAAGCGCAAATCACACACTTAGCTTTACCCTCGTCAGTCTCAACAAATCCCAAATCTAAGTAACTTTCGTGGTACTTACACTTTTTAATTACTCCACTTCCACTGGCTGTTTGAACTGCAGCTATTTGGAGACTTGTTGAATCTCTGAATGCTGTCACTTACCTGGAACTGGCTGGAACTTGGAGTGCATCAACTGAAGATTCATTTTGCTTGTCTTCTGTAATGTTCTCGACGTAAATTTATTGTGCAGGTGATTGCGAATCTGATTGCTTCCTCAGAGATCCCGACTTAAGCCACCGATCCATATTGGATTAGAGTAAATAACAAATTAATAAAGAGACACAAGTAGGCAGAACACTCGCGAAAGAACCTTGAGCTTGACTGGCATTCTCTTGAAACGATGGCACTTTTATATACAACTGTGGAAAAATCCAGGGTGTTCGAGTAGTATCTGTTCCCAGTGAAAAACGTACACCCAACAACTCTGAAATTTCCGGGAAAGCGACCAAGAGACCAGTCCAGCCACAATATTTTTCCCATCTCCTTTTGTTTTCAGTAGTCATTGTTATTATTATAATTTTTTTTTTAATTTGCATTGAATTGAATTTTTGAATTTTTTTAATTTATCTGCTTACTATTCGTTTATTTTTGTAATAATGTATACATTTTTCTCGACGTTTGCCGCGGACACCCTAGTTATGGTTGGCGGACCCCCAGGTGGTCGGCGGACCACAATATGGGAAGCAATGACCTAAGGCATGTCGGCGGACTACATAACAAGTTGACACAAAAGTCGTAAATCAGTTTGACATGTTTGTTTTCCGTAATATTATCTACAATGGGGCATTTATTTTTATTTGCATTTATTAAGGTAAAAATATAACTAAAATAAGTTTAATAAGTATAGAATTGTGATTGCTTTTCGGTGTTATTTATTCGCGTTTTCTTTAAACCCATGCAATAATCGAGTGTTACGAGAAAGGCGATAATATATATTATATTATCATTGGTCCAATTATGTTGCGAGGGCACAGCCACAGCTGTCCTGGATGTAAGTTAGTCTCCAAGAAATACTCGTGTCACTTCGCTGATTATTTCTGGAATGAGTAAGATTTCAGCGACAGGACGGCAGTCTTCAGCATTTCAGTGACAGGTTGCTTTGTGTTACCTGCGATCTGAGGCGGAGTCACGCGGATGCTATCTGCGAGTAGCAACATCCACCTCATTTGTATTCATATGAGCCCTGCTCAGTCAGTTACTTATCTGCCTGTTTCCTTCTGACCACGTCCTTCCAGTAATTCAAACAAGCCTGGCAAGTATACAGTTACAACGAGCACCGACATAACTGCAAATATAAACTTAATAGTACGTAAATACAACAGATGCTTCAGGTGAATGTATAGCAGAGAAAATATAATTCATGCATAGTGAGGACTGGATTTATTCACCCGAACTTCATGGTCAGGTATTGAAGGATCTTTGGCCGTGTATTGAATATCCTGCTCCACGTTAAATTTCAGTTTAACTGATCGATGTGAGACTTCGGTGGATGCTGGCAATACACTAACACAGGGAAACTTGTTTCAGGGAACGTCTGGAAGAGGCTACGACATCCATCTCTGTGACCACAGAGACGCCACTGAAGGATGTTCCAGAGTCAGGGGTGAGTCACGTATTCAATTACTGTACATCCGGATATAGAGGTTTAGAATTTTTACAACAGAAAGTAATTTTACATATTGTCATGACTTGTTAGTAAAGAAAATCCTGTGGAGTTACACTGTAAATCTGAATCAGTGATTTTTGAGCCAAATCAGTGAAAACCGGTAAAAATTGATCAACTTTTAATCAGGGCCATATAAAAATTAAATAAAATCACTGAATGTTACTGATTTAATAGTTATTTCTGCAAAATACCGAGATATCCAATGTAATAAGTCAATTGTTACCAGTTCATTTATTTGATTCGCCAGACGGCAGTAGCTTGCGTACTTACTTAAACTGAATGTTATTTCATTGATTCATATCACTGATTTGGGCTTAGAAAATATAAATTTGACCAGAAATATTTTCACTGCCTTATGAACCAGTTCAAGGTTTTATAGAAATTTAGTGGTAGGGGATTTTAAGCATATTCCTAAAATAATTACATATCCTTGTCATTAAATGTCCCGGTTTCTAATTTCTCATCTGATTAAAGGAAACTTGTTGATAGTAATAATCCATATAATTGGTTATTTTTCTGTAATTTTGCTTTTAACTTCAGCTTCGTATATCTCTGAGATTATAATACATATTTATATTCATCATATACATTATGTGGTTATTAAATACTAACAACACTTCAATTGGAATTTATGCTCTTCTATGTATAGCCACAGTAATAGTTAATAAAATATTTAACTCACTGATAAGTCTGAAATGTAAGACGTATACATACCAAACATCGAAATCTCATATTTGAGAAACAGAATAATATGACATATTTTTTATATCAGCGTCAAATTGAGACATTGTATTATACGGGAATTTTACAACATTTTATGAAAAAACCAATTTAACTGGAAGAACGGATTCTATACAATTTACATATATTCAAAGATTATATAAAAAAGGTGATTTTTCATGTAGGCTGCTTACTGTAAGTCCTAACTCTGAGCGTAAAAATTATATAATGTACTTAGGGTTAAAACACTACGTTCTCTTTACGAAATACTCCGTTACCCTTAATTCAAATTATATTTATATCACGAATAGAAATAGTGAACCGCTGAAATCAGAGTTTACCCTCCTTTTGTATTGTTGACCGAGGTTTACGAAACCTGCTGACGAAAAACATTGAGTGTTCAATAGTTATTCAGATCTCCAAAAATGTTATTATCATTTAGTCGAATATGTATGTAAAAAATTACGTAAATGTGTATTTATAGAATTAAAACATACATATTGGTTCTGTAAACTCGTATGTTTCAAAATTTCTAGCTAACAGAAAAAGGGATCATAATAAAAGTTAACTTTCTTAATGTTCCAGTAACATCTTTGTAAACTAGGTATAGAAAATCAGGTCGTGAGAATAATTAACACATATTTTGATGCATTCATTGACGTAATAAATATTACAAATTATATGAACAACACAAAATTTTATTTCTTCCAAATAAATACATTCATTGCGTGTTTCTGAAAATAACATTTTGTATTACGATAACGAGATACGTCATTCTCTTCGTACAACCTTAAAGACACACGCATTAATTATTAAATTTACTTTACTTAAGATGTGAACTGAATTGTTTTATTTGTTTTAAATAATTAATATTTTATACATTAGAACGAAACAAAATAACATAACCAAATGATAAGTTGTTCTTTCTGATAAACAGCGATAAGAAAGAGACATTTTCGTGTTACATTTTTTCCAGTATAAGTACCTTTAATAGTAATAGTAAATATACGATTAACACTAAAACATTTAACACCTTTCATCCGAGAGATATACAATAAGTTGAGAGCATTATTTCTTAATAACGCCTACCAGTTTAATCAAACTTTCAAACTAGGATCGTTTTCTGAACTGCACAAAAATTCCAAAATAGAAAAAAAATATTTATTTCTATTAAATACACAATATCATATCAATGTAAACACAGCTGAATGATATCAACTTTCACAATTATTGAATTTTATAGTCTGTCGTATATAATAATATTCTTAAGGAAATTATTTCTAACTCGTATTTAAAACCTAACCATACCATGATTTAACAAAATAAGGTTTAATTTATTGGCCAATAACAGTGCATAATCTCTGTACTCAAATTTTCTTGATTCTATATGATATAATTTCCAAAGTCCGCTTCAATGATGTAACCGTTCACTGGCAGGAAGTTTCAGCGCAGAAGAGTTTCCTTGTGAGCGTCTATTCAGCTCACCTGTTATTGGTTGTAATGCAATTGCACATAACTACAGCCGCATTATTAACATTAAATACACATAACTATTAAGAAATATTGAAATGCTTCCCCGGAATTTTCCTATCGTACTTTTTTATACTATGTATTTTTAACAACATACTTATTAAGGATTATCTGATCAAGAACGTTATCAGGATATAAATACTTATGTTCATAAAAAATAGTTGCGTGTGTGCAACGTATATTTAATATGGCAATTTTACCCGTTCCTGACCAAACATTTTGCCTGCAATAGAATCATATCAATTCTAACAAATCTTTAAATACTGTTAAAATTTTAAAAATATTTCGATATTGTGAATATTAAATAACAAAGTATTTCGATAATGGGAAGGATTTTTTGTAATAAAGAAAAATTTTCTTCCATAAACATAAATTGTTATGACAATTGTGCATTTATAACAGTTCACATATCTGCACACATTATGAATAATAAATTAGTACACAAAACTTTTAAGGGAGTAGTTTTAATGTTAGTCACCGTCGTAAAAATCGGGATAATACATAGCGAAATTGTAAAAAGTGGTATAGATTAATTAATTTCGTGAGCAAAGCAGTTATGAAAAGGTAATGTCTAAACCTTATCGTAGCCTTTATTAAAGTGACTAGGTTAAAATTATTCAGTTATTCAAAATTATAACTGCAAAAAAAATTTAACTTACTACTTTTGGCATGTGAGAATGCAAGTGTTATCATTTTAAAAAATACTTACAATAAGACATTTGTATAATACTAGCGAAACGGCACGGCTTCGCCCGGTTTGAAAGACAAAAATGGTTACTATGGGTCATCCTTAAAAGATAACATATGCTATCGAGGACTTTTCTATAGACCCTTTTGAGAGCTACAATTCTGTAGTAATTTAATTTGATGTATCTCTTATGGTTTAGTCAGCGCAAGCCATGCAATCGTCCTAAGAACTGTTTTTTACGCCTTGATTATAAGCGGGTGACTTTTCTCTACTACCCTTATATTAAATTTACATGTTTTATACACCAAAATCTTTTTTAAATCATTTTGTAAATGATTTTTAAAACCACATTTAAATCTATAAAGTAGTTTAGACGTACTAAGCGAATACACAGACAGACGTGGATAAGCCACTTCGTTTTATGCTAATTAGAGATATCAGATATTTTAATTATGGGTATTTATTGTTTAAAAAGTTAATAACTTACTACCCTGACAATAGTGCATTCAATATGACAGCGCTATTATCTTTAAACTGCATCTGCGTTAACTTACTCAAGATTTACTTCATTGGTTGGNCTATTATCTTTAAACTGCATCTGCGTTAAATTACTCAAGATTTACTTCATTGGTTGGAATTTTAGCATAACGGACAGAAAACACGATATAATAGGCCAATGAGATACGCCAGAACATTCATATTTTCTTCGTTCATGGCTAATGATACCTGCCAGAGGAGAGTTAGATATGCGGAAAGTCTGTGTTTCCCAAGTCTCCTAATATGATGTGCAGAATATGAAAATTCATCTTCACTGCTATTTTGTACGCGAATAGGTTTAATCTCCCTAGTGTATTTGAACCACTGTATTGACTGCCAAAAGCACCTATCACAATCTCCGTTTAGATTCTTCAAAACGAATGGTCGTAGAGTATGACCGAAACACTATTACAGTTTAAAAAAGTCTTTGTTTACATTACATACTCCAGAAATGGATTCATCTGTTTGTTCAACCTAATTAATTGAACCCAATGATCCGGATGTTTGGTCTTCATCGGTCTGTTCTTTTTCTACATTTCATTTACAGAATGGTCATTGTCACACTCCACGTGTATTTGACCACTTACAAGTGCGTATTAAACAACATTCATGAAAAATATTATTTCAACCTCTTCCAGGTAAGGGTCCGCGGTGGGTGAGCGGTTAGCCTGCTTGCGAACTAGGTTCAATCCCCGGCTGGGTCAATCCCAAAATTTCGCAAGTGCAAATCGTGCGGACGATGCCACTGGTCTGCAGTGTTTTCTAGGGATCTCCTATTTCTCTCCCTCTTGCATTCCGGCGCAACTCCATTCTCATCTCATTTAACCCACATAAGCTCTCAAGACCTCGTGGTTAAGAGCCGCCACAATTTCTCAACTTAACTCTTCCAGGTAAAGTTTCATAACAAATATAGCAATTAGCTTCATCAGAATCAAAATCGTAGATCGTCAAATTAATTGTTCCCAACTATCTGTTACAAAAAGAGACTGAGTAAGTTATGAAGTAGCTGGCAGGCACTGTTGCAAATCAAATGCAAAAACATAATACGCGTATTCTGATTGGCAAGAGCTTTATTCCTTTTTTGGCATTGTATGCATATTCTGCATATAGTTGACGTTGATATGATTCACTAATAGATGAAAGTTCGCTATCGCCATCCGCAGTTTTGACTTTCTAGTTGTGCATATCTCATTTTGTTTGCATTTGTTTCTTGAACGCAAGGCTCACTTCGTTGAAATAGTTGGAGTACAATATTAAAAATTAAAAGTTATTTGTTGAATTTATACTAAAAATAGGTTATGAGAGTAAATAATCATAACAGAGGGACTGTTTATTATTTTGTATATAGGCTTTTCAACAAGTAAAATTTTTCTACTCCGCGCCACTTCTATGAAAATAGATAAATTTTGGTCTACCCATGAAATATCTTAATTTCCCACCCTCTTCCTATCATACATCCTCTTATTGGTGTTCTTATAGTGAAAACAACAACTCCAGGCTTGTTAGCACAGTCCTCATACTCGGAAGGCTTTAGATTTCTGGATGTCATGCTGTCGTTAAGAGTCCAAGAAAACCGTAAACATTTAACTTACATTGTGCGACGATAACTCAATATGACAATGTTCTAATATCAAATCTAGTTATCTAACGTTTATGGCTAGGAAATGTTTAAATAACATTACAGGAACACGATTTGGCATAATGATATTCTGTAATAAAAACACTAGGCAACTAAAGTGGAAACAATATTGACACTCCAATATGTGATATATTTATGTCTTGTCTGAAGATATATTTCATTAGACTAAAAATATTCAAAGGCAGTTAAAAAAAACTATACAAAGGTAATACAAATCACGTATTGTCCATAATCATAAACANCCAATATGTGTTATATTTATGTCTTGTCTGAAGATATATTTCATTAGACTAAAAATATTCAAAGGCAGTTCAAAAAAACTATACAAAGGTAATACAAATCACGTATTGTCCATAACCATAAACAATTACTTCGACATATATGAGGCGCAATGTACATAAATTCCAAACTCTCATTTTTGCAGTCACAGAACA
Source organism: Clitarchus hookeri (assembly GCA_002778355.1). Classification (NCBI taxonomy): domain Eukaryota; kingdom Metazoa; phylum Arthropoda; class Insecta; order Phasmatodea; family Phasmatidae; genus Clitarchus; species Clitarchus hookeri. The sequence goes on from NQII01005931.1 coordinate 137,919, forward strand.
TTAAGGTATAGTGGTGAGATGTAAATTCATTTACGGGAACCGCAGAAGTGAGCATTCACGTAAGCCGTACTTGCATGGGCAAACTATAGTTAATTTGTTTTTTTATAAAGTTTGTGATAATTATAAAGTCAATTGAGTTACATATGCATTCACAATTAATTAAATACACATGAGGTTCTATAATGTCTATGTAACTTGTAATAATTACATTTACACACATTTCGAAGTTTNTCATTTTGTTTGCATTTGTTTCTTGAACGCAAGGCTCACTTCGTTGAAATAGTTGGAGTACAATATTAAAAATTATAAGTTATTTGTTGAATCTATACTAAAAATAGGTTATGAGAGTAAATAATCATAACAGTGGGACTGTTTATTATTTTGAATATAGGCTTTCAACAAGTTTAATTTTTCGACTCCGCGCCACTTCTATGAAAATAGATAAATTTTGGTCTACCAATGAAATATCTTAATTTCCCACCCTCTTCCTATCATACATCCTCTTATTGGTGTTCTTATAGTGAAAACAACAACTCCAGGCTTGTTAGCACAGTCCTCATACTCGGAAGGCTTTAGATTACTGGATGTCATGCTGTCGTCAAGAATCCAAGTAAACCGTAAACATTAAACTTACTTTGTGCGACGATAACTCAATATGACAATGTTCTAATATCAAATCTAGTTACCTAACGTTTATGGCTAGGAAATGTTTAAATAACATTACAGGAACACGATTTGGCATAATGATAGTCTGTAATAAAAACACTAGGCAACTAAAGTGGAAACAATATTGACACTCCAATATGTGTTATATTTATGTCTTGTCTGCAGATATATTTCATTAGACTAAAAATATTTAAAGGCAGTTAAAAAAAACTATACAAAGGTAATACAAATCACGTATTGTCCATAACCATAAACAATTACTTCGACATATATGAGGCGCAATGTACATAAATTCCAAACTCTCATTTTTGCAGTCACAGAACATTACGGTATAGTGGTGAGACGTACCTACGTTTACGGGAACCGCAGAAGTGAACATTCAAGTAAGCCATACTTGCTTGGGCAAACTAATCAATTAAACCAAAATTATAAAGGTCCAACGATTTTTTATAAAACTTTACTTACTTAGTTATTGACGAATGGTTCAAATGTAATTTAAATAAATAACACTTGTTATCTTGACACCTTCGGCCCAATGAACTTCCTAATAACATATAACTTTATAGACGAAATGCTTTATGAGGTGTTCCATTTTTGGTTGTCTCTATGTTCTGCTGTATTTCAAGCAGTGCAACCGTTTTTAACTAATATGCTGTATTGAATGCAAGATGTTTATCACGATTCAGAAAATGCCACTGTGTACAATATTTGCAAAAATAATAATTATCTAAGAAACATATATTTTTATGACCGTTAACACAAATCATTCAACGTTATCGTACATTTATCTGTAGATATGAATTTAAATAAATTTAGAACATTCGTAAAATGCTTAATATATTCAGGAATTATTAAATGCAGAAGTCCCAAAGTTCAATTTTGTTGACTCCATGTGAATTAAAAATTTATATTTGAAAAACATAATTAATAGTAAAAAGTAAGAGCCTAATTTGTTAAAAAATTAAGCTCTTCAGTAGAAGTATGTATTTGTATGAGTATTCCACGAATGTTTTCACAAAGCGTGTGATATTAATGAGTTGTAAGTGTCAAGGGTCCGCGGTGGGTGAGCGGTTAGCCTGCTTGCGAACTAGGTTCAATCCCCGGCTGGGTCAATCCCAAAAAAACCCAAGTGCAAATCGTGCGGACGATGCCACTGGTCTGCAGTGTTTTCTCGGGATCTCCTATTTCTCTCCCTCTTTCATTCCGGCGCTACTCCATTCTCATCTCATTTAACACACATAAGGTCTCAAGACCTCGTGGTTAAGAGCCGCCACAATTTCTCAACTTAACTCTTCCAGGTAAAGTTTCATAACAAATATAGCAATTAGCTTCATCAGAATCAAAATCGTAGATCGTCAAATTAATTGTTCCCAACTATCTGTTACAAAAAGAGACTGAGTAAGTTATGAAGTAGCTGGCAGGCACTGTTGCAAATCAAATGCAAAAACATAATACGCGTATTCTGATTGGCAAGAGCTTTATTCCTTTTTTGGCATTGTATGCATCTTCTGCATATAGTTGACGTTGATATCATTCACTAATAGGTGAAAGTTCGCTATCACCATCCGCAGTTTTGACTTTCTAGTTGTGCATATCTCATTTTGTTTGCATTTGTTTCTTGAACGCAAGGCTCACTTCGTTGAAATAGTTGGAGTACAATATTAAAAATTAAAAGTTATTTGTTGAATTTATACTAAAAATAGGTTATGAGAGTAAATAATCATAACAGTGGGACATTTATTATTTTGTATATAGGCTTTTCAACAAGTAAAATTTTTTTTCTCCGCGCCACTTCTATGAAAATAGATAAATTTTGGTCTACCAATGAAATATCTTAATTTCCCACCCTCTTCCTATCATACATCTTCTTATTAGTGTTCTTATGGTGAAAACAACAACTCCAGGCTTGTTAGCACAGTCCTCATACTCGGAAGGCTTTAGATTTCTGGATGTCATGCTGTCGTTAAGAGTCCAAGAAAACCGTAAACATTTAACTTACATTGTGCGACGATAACTCAATATGACAATGTTCTAATATCAAATCTAGTTATCTAACATTTATGGCTAGGAAATGTTTAAGTAACATTACAGGAACACGATTTGGCATAATGATAGTCTGTAATAAAAACACTAGGCAACTTAACCGGAAACAATATTGACACTCCAATTTATGTTATATTTATGTCTTGTCTGCAGATATATTTCATTAGACTAAAAATATTCAAAGGCAGTTTAAAAAAAACTATACAAAGGTAATATAAATCGTGTATTGTCCATAACCGTAAACAATTATTTCGACATATACGAGGCGCAATGTACATAAATTCCAAACTCTCATTTTTGCAGTCACAGAACATTAAGGTATAGTGGTGAGACGTACCTACGTTTACGGGAACCACAGAAGTGAACATTCACGTAAGCCATACTTGCATGGGCAAACTAATCAATTAAACAAAAATTATCAAGTTTGTGATAATTATAAAGTCAATTGAGTTACATATGCATTCACAATTAATTCAATACACATGAGGTTTTATAATGTCTATGTAACTTGTAATAATTACATTAACACAAATTACGAAATTTAATGGCAAAATATATATATTCGTTTATTATTTTTTTGTTACTTTTGCAAGATTTCTTACAATTCTCGTATTCACAACATATTCAGTTTTGAATGTTATCGATTCTATTACACACGAAGCAAAAACAAAAAAAAATTACTGAAGGTTACCGATATTTTATAAAACTTTACTTACATAGTTATTCACAAAGGTTCAAATGTAATTTAAATAAATAACACTTGTTATCTTGACACCTTCGGCCCAATGAACTTCCTAATCACATATANGGTTCAAATGTAATTTAAATAAATAACACTTGTTATCTTGACACCTTCGGCCCAATGAACTTCCTAATCACATATAACTTTATAGACGAAATGCTTTATGAGGTGTTCCATTTTTGGTTGTCTCTATGTTCTGCTGTATTTCAAGCAGTGCAACCGTTTTTAACTAATATGCTGTATTGAATGCTAGATGTTTATCACGATTCAGAAAATGCCACTGTGTACAATATTTGCAAAAATAATAATTATCTCAGAAACATATATTTTTATGACCGTTAACACAAATCATTCAACGTTATCGTACATTTATCTGTAGATATGAATTTAAATAAATTTAGAACATTCGTAAAATGCTTAATATATTCAGGAATTATTAANTACATTTATCTGTAGATATGAATTTAAATAAATTTAGAACATTCGTAAAATGCTTAATATATTCAGGAATTATTAATGCAGAAGTCCCAAAGTTCAATTTTGTTGACTCCATATGAATTAAAAATTTATATTTGAAAAACATTATTAATAGTAATAAGTAAGAGCCTAATTTGTTAAAACATTAATCTCTTCAATAGAAGTATGTATTTGTATGAGTATTCCACGAATGTTTTCACAAAGCGTGTGATATTAATGAGTTGTAAGTGTCAGTAAGATGCAATACTTACAATAATCAGTGGGTGCTGTAAGATGAGGGCATGTTGCAGGGGCTGCGCTTGGCTGTAGTCTTCATGCTGGTTGTGTTTGCTGCCCTTGTATTGGCCAGCGTGCTGCTGTGGCTGTGTGCTTATGTACTGATCCGCCGGCACCGTCACGTCACTCTGGCCAACACACCGGCAACAAAGCAGCCGCAGGAGAACCTTCAGACGTCACCCGAGCCGCTACAGGAAGTAGCAGTGACTGTGGATATGCCTGTCGCCTACTTCTACAATAGATTGTCACCGTGAATTTTAGACATATGGTCACCATAACTAATATAGAGTATTTGATCATATATCTAGTTGATATTTTAATATGACCTTA
>NQII01005932.1:7199-92849 GCA_002778355.1 Clitarchus hookeri
CGCGCATGAAATAAAATTAAGGTAAGAGAAAACAGGCCACAGATGACAGAAATAGGGGGAAAAAATTGCCCGTACCGAACTTAAGATAATACATTTCATGCCCCGAACAGCGCTACGTGTTTATATTTCCGAATCAAAGCGATATTCCTAGGTGAAAAAAACCTAGTATTTTAAGTTTTTTTAATATTGAACCTTCAGAGGAAAGATCTATGTTCACATACAAAAACCTGACAGTTAAAAAAAAAAAAGTCTATTACAGAGTACCCGTCATGATAGCAGAGCTAAATACCGATATTAAAATAGTCACCAGCTCTTTATGAATGAACCTGCAGCGATACTACGTATGTTGGCAATGTTTCAGCCCAGGCATGCCAGTGTATCACATAGACATACGAACGATAAATTTTCGAAAGGCCAGAAACGAGAGCTAAATCACCCATTATCGGTGTTCATTTTTGAGACAATCTTTGTGTACCTCTATCGTGCCCAGAAAGAGTTATCATGCTTGCTACCACACTTTCGCTCTATCAGCCCCTCGTGATGCCATGAAGATACAAAATTTTCAATAATGCAAGTACATAAGCAATAGATTCACAAAAAAAAAACNGCCCCTCGTGATGCCATGAAGATACAAAATTTTCAATAATGCAAGTACATAAGCAATAGATTCACAAAAAAAAAACTAAAAATACTGATGTTTACGCAAATATGATGTTTATTGCCCATACTAAATTGAAAAAAGTATCAAGCTGCAGGAGAAATTACTCAGGTCAGAAGCCCTAATACAATCTGCGAAACTATGAAGNAAATTGAAAAAAGTATCAAGCTGCAGGAGAAATTACTCAGGTCAGAAGCCCTAATACAATCTGCGAAACTATGAAGATTTGGACACATCAGTTCAGGCTCCCCATCGAAAACGGCACCCCATGCCCATTTTGCAACGATGACCTCTTCCACGGTGTCACATAAGAGGAAGACTGTAGTGGCTAGAGCTCTCGTTTCCCACCACGAGTACGCGTACAGCATCCTTTCTTTTGTACACGCATTTTCGCACATATATCCACCTCAACACCAGCCCATTCATCACTCGGCTTCTTCCCTCTAACACGACGAGACAAGTTCGATTCCCGGCAGGGTCGCTCCCAGGTTTTCGCCCTTTCATTCAAAAAAAAATTCCTTCCTCAGTTTGTTTGTTTGCCAAACATAACTCAGCCGACTTAAACAGCCCGAGAAAGACATAATACNAAAAATTCCTTCCTCAGTTTGTTTGTTTGCCAAACATAACTCAGCCGACTTAAACAGCCCGAGAAAGACATAATACTACAGATCTAACTATATTCCACGTAACGCACTTTTTCGTTCAATTTGTCTTTAAACCAGGTTATTGAATTCGATTTCATACACCACTGAAATAATAAGTTTTTCAGAAAAGCAGTAGGGTAAGGTTCAATAAATCAAAAGTGCCCACCTAAGAACACATAAACGTATTATCCTACTTTTTCCATGCACTGAATCTTTGCATTTCTCTGATGNAAAAGTGCCCACCTAAGAACACATAAACGTATTATCCTACTTTTTCCATGCACTGAATCTTTGCATTTCTCTGATGTTTGTAGATGATGGGTAGTAGTACACAATGGTTTCATTCTATGTAACCCCTTTACTTAAGTTCACCAATGATTAAAGACATCTCCTTACTGTGCAATGCAATCAAATGTCTGAGTCTATCAATAAGTTCATTTGGGTCTTCAGGAAATATGTTTCGGTGTTCTTTTCGCCTTCTGCATTATTCACGGCACTTTTTTCAGCAAAGCCGGTGAGGAGATATGTGAGGACGCCGCAAAAATCGCCACTGTTTTCACCGTCAACACTGTCTTCAATAACGTCTTCCCTTTTTCGCAACTCTTCGAGCCGAAACGAAATTTTATATACGCTGAAGAAACCTAGGAAAAATTACACAGACATGGCTCACTATAACCTGTTTTGTTTACGGAATATTCTCACAGCACACAGAGAGCAGCGTCGCTTCGTTTGTGATTAGCAGGGGTATTGACAGGGGAGCATGACTTGCAAAAATAGCCTCCCATGAACCCTGATATGTATCGAATCAGGAAATAATCGTTGAAATACTACTGGCGTCAATATCAAGCACGATGGAAAACATCATGTTAAATATTTACGAATATATATNCGTTGAAATACTACTGGCGTCAATATCAAGCACGATGGAAAACATCATGTTAAATATTTACGAATATATATATATATATATATAATATGAAAACCTTACTGTCGAGTTTAACAGAGATCACGATCAGATCATAAATATATAATTGTAAATATGCATCAAATCGGTTTTGAACCATGGCGATTACGTTCAGGCACATTTTCATGTGTGTTAAGAATAATGCCTTGCGCCCTAGGGTGAAAACGAGCAAATGCTTACACAAGTAAAATTTCTCAATATCGCACTTCAGTCCTTCACCAGAGATAAAGTAATTATTTATTTCATTAAAACGACGGCAGCAATAAATGCAAGCTCTGTTCCCGATGCATGCATATTCACAAACTGTTCTGTGAACACTGCGATAATCACCATCCCAGAGAACCACGAAACGTGGCGGTGAAGACCAGTCACCCTTTCTATAATACTTATTAGGCACCGACACAGGACCGGATACGCTCAATACTTCACACCATCCTTTCGACAGCAGTTGCACAGCTACCAGAGCGCACGCCTCCCATCAAGGCGAGCTAAGTTCGATTCTGGGCTGGGGTAGCGCCTGTATTTTCGCGTATGTGGGAAACGTGGTTGGTGCCATTGCCAACAATATCGCCCGTGATGGACTTGACGATGTCCATCAGATTTTCTCGGCACAGTTGACCTTCTTCGCTGACCTAAATGTCCTCACCCATTTCAGCTGCTAAGCTCTTTCTCAACTCAAAACACACGGTGTACCCTGAAAATATGTAGTGATTGCGGGGGGGAAGAGTAACCGACGTGTGGAAAAAAATTTTAATTTTCTCAAGTGAGCTGTCGGAAACGCAGTTCAATCCACCAGTTTCCCAGTGGAATATATCGAGGTTCTAGGAATTTGTCGGCCGAAAATTAGTCAGTTCATCACTCAGAATGGAGGAGCGGTCGTCCATAAAAAGTTGTTACCCATTTAATTTAGAGAGAAAATACGGGTGTATTATATATATTTTAAAAAACTTTATCGGCATTCTGAGAAAACTTCCATAGTCTGTTCGCACCAGCAAGGACCCCGGTAGGCTAGGCAAATTAGGAAAAAAAGGGGAAAGTTTAGGTATAGTCGTAATTGNTCTGTTCGCACCAGCAAGGACCCCGGTAGGCTAGGCAAATTAGGAAAAAAAGGGGAAAGTTTAGGTATAGTCGTAATTGTTGTCATTCCTTATGTTTTTTGGGTCGCTGAACACGAATCTGAGGTTTGCTGACAGAATTTTTGCCCGGAACATTGTTTTTTGTTTTTTTTTTTTTTGCAAAAAGCCTCTAAATTTTAGCACTTTTTTTGGTTTTTCTGCCTATATGTTGGGAACTATGCGTTTTTTTTCGAAAAGTCCATTCCATACAACATTAAAGTAGACAAAATTGCCTAAATTTGTTGTTCATAACATTTTTTTCTAAGACCAACCGCTCCGCCGCTAGAGCACGCCAAACAATGGGCAAAATTCCCAAACATCGCAAAAACGCCATATTTCGACTTTCTACGCCCGATGTCCGTGGAAACGACTCATGTTATTATAGTTTTGACCATGTATGGTATTCAACTTGATGAAATACATTTAAAATAAATGTTGGGCCCAATTGTTGTCAAAGAATTGTCTAAAATCAAATTAAAAGAAAGGTGACAAATTAGTGAAAAAATGTATACTTTGTTATTGTTGTATTTACATTAAAATTACCTAATACTAATAATAAATTGCGTAATTGCAGGTAAAAGACAATTTTGAGGAATTATGAAGCTAAAACAGGTATTTGTGGGTATTTGTTTGTACAGGTCCAGTCAATTTATTGGGTATTTTCCGGTGGGTGGGGTATTCATTCATCCGGAACAGACAGGAAAAGTGTGTATTAGTGGTTATTAGTTAGTAATATTGGTAAGGAATATGCTGTAGGTAGGTACCTATGTACTTCAGAAATATTTACTGTTATTAACCTGTGGCGTAACTTGTGGGGTTTAACTCGTCGACTAAGGCTCGTTGGAGAGACACATCTGTAAAGAATAGGGTGGAATTAGTGGCGTACTTGAGATATTGTTACAAATATAGGAATATGATGGTTCTTCTATACGTAAAAGAAGTTGATAGGTACTACTAATGTGAAAACAAGGTTTGGAATTATAGGTGATGTTACATACCTTTGGAGCTCGTAGCTATTTCTTCCTCCTCCTCCTCCTCCACTAGTGACTCTAACGCTTCCTCCTCAGTCCGCAATTGAATCCCAAGTTTGACTTGAAGGTCCCAATCTTCGACCTCGTCCTCATCGTCGCTTAGGGGCACCGCTGCGTTGTTGCATGATCTGTGCACGAAGTGGATGCACAGATCAGTGCTTTGTAGGCCCCCCCTCCCCCTTTTTCAGGTACCTGCAGTTCCCCGTGCACAGGTCTTAGTGCACTTGCACATNAAGTGGATGCACAGATCAGTGCTTTGTAGGCCCCCCCTCCCCCTTTTTCAGGTACCTGCAGTTCCCCGTGCACAGGTCTTAGTGCACTTGCACATTACCAACTTGCGCAGTCCGCGGGGAAGGGGGGCTAGAAGAGTCGTGATTGGTTCGAGCCCGTTGCTGGTCCTCTTCCAACCCCAATCCTCAGCTCGTTTCTCGACCCCCATCCATTGCTGCACTTGAAGGTGCACTTTGTAACTGTGCTGTGCCGCTGCAGCTGCTGAAGGTGGTAGCGCAGCTATTTTCGACTAAGCCTTGAATGCTGCCTTCTTTTAATTAAGGAAACGCAGGTGGTTCAAAGAGGGTGGAGTCCTCCCACTGTAGCCGTATGCTTCGACCAAAAATCGTTCTCCGGCTGCTGCGATGGTCTGGGGAGTGGCGTTGTTGTCTTTGAAAACACTGACGACGTTAGCAAGGTCACGATGTTTAGAGAGTGATTTTACAAACTTCAATTTCCCCTGGTTGAATGGTGCTGACGTCGTGTCACATCCACTCATAGCATGTAAGAACAGAATGTTCTCTGCAACAGTCTTGTTCTTTACAGCGAGGAATCGAGAGTATGTTGTTGATGGAGTTTTGTCTTTTCCTGGCTTTAAGAAAACGTTGTTTTCCTTGCACAAACCAATGAGAATCACCAACAGGNTGATGGAGTTTTGTCTTTTCCTGGCTTTAAGAAAACGTTGTTTTCCTTGCACAAACCAATGAGAATCACCAACAGGTCTACATCTTCTCCCACCACGACAACACTCTCATTGGATTTCGCCAATGACAGCGCTTCTGTGACTATCAGCGTGTCCGAATCTTCTGGTGCTTGTTTCGCCGGGTACTCGTTGACATCATAAACCTGCGATCTGACTTCCTCGCAAATTATTTTTNATCTTCTGGTGCTTGTTTCGCCGGGTACTCGTTGACATCATAAACCTGCGATCTGACTTCCTCGCAAATTATTTTTGCAGCTGCTCCCACTACACGAAGCTTCTCTTCTGCTTCAGACTTACACTTCTACTGATACCATGCATCGTTCAGTATCTTCTCCCCAATATTTTTAAAACAAACAATAGTCTTCTTTTTCTTATTGGTCGTGAACATTATATCCTCCCCATACTTCTCTTTAAGTCTGNTTTAAAACAAACAATAGTCTTCTTTTTCTTATTGGTCGTGAACATTATATCCTCCCCATACTTCTCTTTAAGTCTTGCCTTGACTGTTTTAGCATCTGGCACGTAGTCTCCTTTTATCTGTTCAATTAGTTCATCTAAAGAGAACTGGCATTCATCATTGCTGCTTTCAAGGTATGTGTNTTTAAAACAAACAATAGTCTTCTTTTTCTTATTGGTCGTGAACATTATATCCTCCCCATACTTCTCTTTAAGTCTGGCCTTGACTGTTTTAGCATCTGGCACATAGTCTCCTTTTATCTGTTCAATTAGTTCATCTAAAGAGAACTGGCATTCATCATTGCTGCTTTCAAGGTATGTGTATATGTATTCCATTGCAACATCAATTTCAAGTGCAAATGGACCACGCCTTGTCGATACTACTTTCGGTTTTCTTGCTTTAGCAGACAGTTTTGTACGACAGCTTTTGTGGTATTGCGCATCGTATGCAACCAAGTCGGGAACATGCTCAATCCGGCGAAGTATAGCCCGTCCATATTCATCATTTGCGTCTTGGGCATCCTTCATAATACTGTTTCTCAAGCTTTGAGTTGTGTCACGAACCTGGTACACAACATCCCGCTCATTTGGAGGTTTTTTGGATTCTGCAGCCAAAAACGCAGCAGTAATTTCCAATCCACATATGAAACAGTTAGTTCTGAATGAAAAATGAGTGACTGCTGATCGGGTTCGTTGAGCTGTACTGGCGTCTCGTTTTTTCAGGAAAGCAACAATGGATCGATCATCTGTATATGATTTCCTACACTTTTCACGCACATTGACAGACGTTTGTCCCCTCAAACTACCGCCCTTCCCATCTTTCCTTCTTTTACTGGCTTCAATAAATGNTCTCGTTTTTCCAGGAAAGCAACAATGGATCGATCATCTGTATATGTTTCCTACACTTTTCATGCACTTTGACAGACGTTTGTCCCCTCAAACTACCGCCCTTCCCATCTTTCCTTCTTTTACTGGCTTCAATAAATGATGCAACTCCTTTCTCTTTCACTGTTGCTATTGTCCCTCCATCTTCTAGCGGCAAGTCACAGATAAAACACACCGACATCGCGACATTCACGTTAGCACGGTAAATCGAACTTGTAAAACTGGACACATATACGAACAGTGGAATATCTGAACATCAACTGACGAGCCGGTGGCTTGGTCGGGACCCTCATGGACAAGTACAACTGTACTTCGGGCGGAGGGGCCCTCCTCAGGTAGCGACCATCTGCCACAAAAAAAAAAGAAGGGTCTTCAACGGCTCACTGAGATAAGACCTATAACCCCACATTCCAACACTCGAACATACATTCCAATATTCATTTACCATCTTTCCATGAGTTTGTGGCGCCCAGCAAGCCGGATGATTTTTACTTTTTTTCACTAATTTGTCTCCTTTCTTTCAATTTGATTTTAGACAATTCTTTGTAAACAATTGGACCCAATATTTATTTCAAGTGTATTTCAGGGAATCCCGTATTTATTTTTAAGTGTATTTCATCAAGTTCAATACCATACATGGTCAAAACTACCATAACATGAGTCGTTTCCACGGACATCGGACGTAGAAAGTCGAAGTATGGCGGTTTTGCGATTTTTGGGAATTTTGCCCATTTTTGGCGCGCTCTAGCGGCGGAACGATTGATCGTAGAAACAAATGTTATGGACAATAAATGTAGCAAATTTTTTCTGCTTGAATTTTGTGGAGAATGGTCTTTTCGAAAAAACGCATATTTCCCAAGATATAGGCAGAAAACCAAAAAAAGTTCCAAAATTTCAAGGTTTTTTGCAAAAAAAAAAAACAATGTTTCGGGCAAAAATTCTGTCAGCAAACCTCAGATTCGTGTTCAGCGACCCAAAAAACATTAGGAATGACAACGATTACGACTATACCTAAACTTTCCGCTAAAGGACCTTTTTTTTTCCTAATTTACCTAGCTTACGGGGAAAATATAAAATCCGCAGATACCACCGCCTATGCACTAACATATATTTATATTAATATATAATATGCTTTAGGCATATTTTTTTATATCACCACATATAAGCATATATATTTATATTACCATATAAAATGCATGTATATTTATATTACCATATACTATGCATATAGGCATATAAAATATTAGTAAAGAACTGGGGCCTTTTTTTATAATCGGTATTTAGCTCTGATATGATGACGCGTACTCTGTAATTTAAAAAAAAATTATATTTGGAAACTAAACATTTTACTTTTTCTTTTATATATATATATATATATATGGCGTATGAGCATAGACGTTTCCTCTGAAGGTTCAAGATTAATACAACTTAAAATACTATGTTTTTTTTCACCTCGGAATGTCGCTACTATTCGGAAATATAACTATATAGCACTGTTCTGGGCATGAAGTGTATTTATTATCTTAAGTTCGTTACTGGGCAATTTTTTTCCCCTATTTCTGTAATGGGTGGCCTGTTTTCTCTTACCTTAATTTGGTTTCATGCGCGTGCGCGCGTGTGTGAGTATATATATTATATATATGTATATACCGATTATATATATATATAATCGGTGCAAAAATTTCTTAGGATTTCCCGTCGCAACAACGGTTAAATATTTTATTCATGAAATGAGATTTACACTTGTATTTGCAGATGTGAGCGGGTCGAATATTCTGTTAAATTTTTTCCTCCCAAAAGGTTTACCATTAATTGACCTCTATGTAAAATTGCATATACCATATTTCTTCCCACAAATTACGTAAGACAAACATTAAATTGCCAAGATTGTGTAAATTTAAGTTTGCACAGTTTTTTTACAGTGTGTCATGCTGGTTTTTATTTAAAATAGGCTTGCTTGTTAGCAGTGGCGTTAATAATACTCCTACGGAATTGAGCAGATGATATTCAAATCCATTCCTTCGAAATACACTGTCTCTATCGCCGCAGAGTGTCGTTTTAATGTTTCTGAGCAAAAGTAAGTGATATAAGTTTTATTTTTAACCTAATGGTATATGGCATACCCGCACGCCCTCTGTACTTTGGGCTATTTGCGTATTAATGCTCGGTTTCTCTCAACAAAGTAGAGTGGATTTTATTATTCAGGACTTGTTACATATTTCTACCCACTAATCACCAGTTTTCTTCCAAGACCGCGGAACATTCATACCAACATACACATTCGAACTTATTTAAAAAAAAAAGGCTGGCTTCATTGCTTAATAAAATACTTGCAAAGTTAATTTACAAAACACTTTAGCTTCTTCATTTACGAGTATGAGGGCAATCACTTAAATGGCATATCCAAAGGAGTTTTGGTACAAGTATTTATTGTTCAAGTAATTATGTAATTTAAAATTATAAAATTGTATTTCAAAGGGTTCGAGGAATAATTTTTCAAAAATATAACAAAAATAATATCAGCGGGTGTCCGATGATGCGAAATAAATACAAAAGCTGNGAGGAATAATTTTTCAAAAATATAACAAAAATAATATCAGCGGGTGTCCGATGATGCGAAATAAATACAAAAGCTGGGCGGTCACTGCAGTTTCGGTGAAGTCCTGTTATTTCTTTGTGGCATTCGAAAGTTTTTCTTTTTTCCTAGAAGTGATTTTTACACTGACAACGGAGGTTTAATAAAACCGAAGCACACGTGTTTCGTGTTATAATAAAATGATCCGGTTTGATTATATATTATTACGTATGGTAATAATGGCGTAAATTTTAATTACAATTGTCTTTATAACGGAATCCCCATTTCTAGTTTACAAAAATACTGGCATTATAGTAAAATATTATAATATGCGGNAATTGTCTTTATAACGGAATCCCCATTTCTAGTTTACAAAAATACTGGCATTATAGTAAAATATTATAATATGCGGATGAGTTCTAGAGCGCAGTATTTTGTTACAATCTTTTTGTTAATGTAAATGGAAGTTTATTTTATATCTCTTGACTTCTTTATTACTTATTTACNTATTTTGTTACAATCTTTTTGTTAATGTAAATGGAAGTTTATTTTATATCTCTTGACTTCTTTATTACTTATTTACATTTATTTTCCGGTTCTCGCCGCTTCATGTTTTATGTTCGTTTCTCTTTAAGTAATTATTTGTAGGAATCCCTTTTTGCTCAACTCGAAAGACCTCGATGTTAAGAGCCGCTCAAACCTCTCTACTCCACTCTCTTTTTCGCTCATCCTTTTGACATTTTATATTCTTTATCTTCTAAAATTTTCCTTTTGAATGCATCGAATTCAGTTTATTTCNCGCTCATCCTTTTGACATTTTATATTCTTTATCTTCTAAAATTTTCCTTTTGAATGCATCGAATTCAGTTTATTTATTTTGTAGTTTTCGGTGTTTCCACTTGACAGCTCAAATTACTTCTGATGATACTCTCATAAATGTGGAATTCTCGGCAGGGAACGCCGGAAGTCTGATAGAGGAACAAGTCGAGACCGCCAACCAGAGTGGCTACAGGAGTTAAACGTGCCTCATCCTGTATCGCATACGCAAGTTTTGTTTATTTCTCCCTTCCCCCATCACGTTGACTCTGGATCAGTCCCTTTTGAGGTGGGTAGGTCGGTAGTCGGGCTTAACGTCTCGTTGACAGCGAGGTAATTAGTGACAGAGAAAGTTGCTCAGGGAAGAGGGATTGGGGAACGAATGGGAAGGAATCGGCCATTTGTTAAGTAAGTACCCACCATCCCAGCATTCGCCTGGAGTGATTTAGGGAAACCATGGAAAACAGAAATGCCGTTGCTCCATCTCCACCTCATTTCACATTTATGGGCGCTATATCTTGATGTTAAGGCTTTCCAAGAATCTATTTTTTTTTAACTAAATTTGTATTCTATTGTATGGTTTCCGAATGATACCAGTAAAAACGGAATGGACGTATCAAATCATTATACAAAGAATAATTATAATTTTAAGCATAAATTTAAGCATTCATAAGTTAAAATCTTAATNTTATACAAAGAATAATTATAATTTTAAGCATAAATTTAAGCATTCATAAGTTAAAATCTTAATTATTACAGATTTTAAAAAAAATATTTTTTAAAGTTTGCTTGAGCTGGTGTTTATTTAGGTCACTGGAGTGGCAAGTAAACAATTTATTTCAAATTCCACTCTTGCCTCACCCACAGTAAGGTTTTAACTACTAGCTATTTTGACTTTAAATTTGTATCTAAAAATTTAAAACTGCAATACCGGCGAACCATTTAACCAGCTTCCAAGAGAAAATTCTCTGTGATAATCTGATGGCACGGATAATTATTTTGAACGGTAGTTTAACGTATTAACGTGGGTCAGTTTGGTGTATAGTTCGAGAAAAAAAGTTTTAAAATTACCGCAGTTCCTTTTTCAAAAGTAGAGTTGGACTCTCTAACGCCCTTAAGGGCATTCATTGGCCACGAAAAAAAAATTGTTAAAATATTTTTGTTACACATATATTGTTCAATTTTCAGGCATTAGCTGTGACTATATTTTCATCTAAAACAATTTTTTCGAACGCATGGTTTTTGCATACATACAAGTCAAAGTCATAATATTACTGTTTTGGGGATGAACAAATAATTGAAACTAACATACATACAGAAACAAGATAATTCACACTTAAAGAATATGCCAAAAAATACTTCAAGACATATATGAAATCGTGCAGCGTAATGTTTTTACAATTTCAAAAAATTGTTGAAAATAAGGAAATTCTTGCAAATTTTTAATTTGCGGCTGATTCTGAATTTTTGTAAAATTAACTTTTGCTAAATATACTTTAAAATGAATCATGAAAAGACCTTTCAGTTTCTCTTGTTAAATTTTCACCAAATAGTTTGGTTTATTTTATTTGTACATTACCGAAACAGTAAAATTAGTTTGGCATGTCATTTCGCAAAAACAGTGCGATATAAAAAAAAAATATTATCTGAGGCAAAAGTAGTCGCAGATAACGTCTACAAGTTGAACAGTATATGGTACAAATATAAAATATAGTCCATTCTCGGTTACTTCTAACTTTTCTGAAGCCCTGCTACAGTTCTACTTCCAGAATGTTCCTCCGCCTCATGCAAGCGAAGCTTAACCGAACCNAAATGTCTTAGGATTTCCCGTCGCAACAAAGGTTAAATATTTTATTCATGAAATGAGATTTACACTCGTATTTGCAGATGTGAGCGGGTCGAATATTCTGTTAAATTTTTTTCTCCCAAAAGGTTTACCATTAATTGACCTCTGTGTAAAATTGCATATACCATATTTCTTCCCACAAATTACGTAAGACAAATATTAAATTGCCAAGATTGTGTTAATTTAAGTTTACACATTTTTTTACAGTGTGTCATGCTGGTTTGGATTGGAAATAGGCTTGCTTGTTAGCAGTAGCGTTAATAATCCTCCTACGGAATTGAGCAGAAGATATTCAAATCCATTCCTTCGAAATACACTGTCTCTATCGCCGCAGAGTGTCGTTTTAATGTTTCTGAGCAAACGTAAGTGATATAAGTTTTCTTTTTAACCTAATGGTATATGGCATACCCGCACGCCCTCTGTACTTTGGGCTATTTGCGTATTAATGCTCGGTTTCTCTCAACAAAGTAGAGTGGATTTTATTATTCAGGACTTGTTACATTTTTCTACCCAGTAATAACCAGTTTTCTTCCAAGACCGCGGAACATTCATACCAACACACACATTCGAACTTATTAAAAAAAAAAGGCTGGCTTTATTGCTTAATAAAATACTTGCAAAGTTAATTTACAAAACACTTTAGCTTCTTCATTTGCGAGTATGAGGGCAATCACTTAAATGGTATATCCAAAGGAGTTTTGGTACAAGTATTTATTGTTCAAGTAATTATATAAATTAAAATTATAAAATTGTATTTCAAAGGGTTTGAGGAATAATTTTTCAAAAATATAACAAAAATAATATCAGCGGGTGTCCGATGATGCGAAATAAATACGAAAGCTGGGCGGTCACTCCAGTTTCGGTGAAGTCCTGTTATTTCTTTGTGGCATTCGAAAGTTTTTCTTTTTTCCTAGAAGTGATTTTTACACTGACAACGGAGGTTTAATAAAACCGAAGCACACGTGTTTCGTGTTATAATAAAATGATCCGGTTTGATTATATATTATTACGTATGGTAATAATGGCGTAAATTTTAATTACAATTGTCTTTATAACGGAATCCCCATTTCTAGTTTACAAAAATACTGGCATTATAGTAAAATATTATAATATGCGGGTGAGTTCTGGAGAGCAATATTTTGTTACAATCTTTTTGTTAATGTAAATGGAAGTTTATTTTATATCTCTTGACTTCTTTATTACTTATTTACATTTATTTTCCGGTTCTCGCCGCTTCATGTTTTATGTTCGTTTCTCTTTAAGTAATTATTTGTAGGAATCCCTTTTTGCTCAACTCGAAAGACCTCGATGTTAAGAGCCGCTCAAACCTCTCTACTCCACTCTCTTTTTCGCTCATCCTTTTGACATTTTATATTCTTTATCTTCTAAAATTTTCCTTTTGAATGCATCGAATTCAGTTTATTTCTTTTGTAGTTTTCGGTGTTTCCTCTTGACAGCTCAAATTGCTTCTGATGATACTCTCATAAATGTGGAATTCTCGGCAGGGAACGCCGGAAGTCCGGTAGAGGAACAAGTCGAGACCGCCAACCAGAGTGGCTAGAGGAGTTAAACGTGCCTCATCCTGTATCGCATACGCAAGTTTTGTTTATATCTCCCTTCCCCCATCACGTTGACTCTGGATCAGTCCCTTTTGAGGTGGGTAGGTCGGTAGTCGGGCTTAACGTCTCGTTGACAGCGAGGTAATTAGTGACAGAGAAAGTTGCTCAGGGAAGAGGGATTGGGGAACGAATGGGAAGGAATCGGCCATTTGTTAAGTAAGTACCCACCATCCCAGCATTCGCCTGGAGTGATTTAGGGAAACCATGGAAAACAGAAATGCCGTTGCTCCATCTCCACCTCATTTCACATTTATGGGCGCTATATCTTGATGTTAAGGCTTTCCAAGAATCTATTTTTTTTTAACTAAATTTGTATTCTATTGTATGGTTTCCGAATGATACCAGTAAAAACGGAATGGACGTATCAAATCATTATACAAAGAANTTAACTAAATTTGTATTCTATTTTATGGTTTCCGAATGATACCAGTAAAAACGGAATGAACGTATCAAATCATTATACAAAGAATAATTATAATTTTAAGCATAAATTTAAGCATTCATAAGTTAAAATCTTAATTATTACAGATTTAAAAAAAAATATTTTTTAAAGTTTGCTTGAGCTGGTGTTTATTTAGGTCACTGGAGTGGCAAGTAAACAATTTATTTCAAATTCCACTCTTGCCTCACCCACAGTAAGGTTTTAACTTCTAGCTATTTTGGCTTTAAATTTGTATCTAAAAATTTAAAACTGCAATACCGGCGAACCATTTAACCATCTTCCAAGAGAAAATTCTCTGTGATATTATGATGGCACGGATAATTATTTTTAACGGTAGTTTAACGTATTAACGTGGGTCAGTTTTGTGTATAGTTCGAGAAAAAAAGTTGTAAAAATGCCGTAGTTCCTTTTTCAAAAGTAGAGTTGGACTCGTCTAACGCCCTTAAGGGTATTGGCCACGAAAAAAAAAATTGTTAAAATATTTTTGTTACACATATATTGTTCAATTTTCAGGCATTAGCTGTGACTATATTTTCATCTAAAACAATTTTTTCGAACGCATGGTTTTTGCATACATACAAGTGAAAGTCATAATATTACTGTTTTGGGGATGAACAAATAATTGAAACTAACATACATACAGAAACAAGATCATTCACACTTAAAGAATATGCCAAAAACTACTTCAAGACATATATGAAATCGTGCAGCGTAATGTTTTTACAATTTAAAAAAATTGCTGAAAATAAGGAAATTCTTGCAAATTTTTAATTTGCGGCTGATTCTGAATTTTTGTAAAATTAACTTTTGCTAAATATACTTTAAAAAGAATCATGAAAAGACCTTTCAGTTTCTCTTGTTAAATTTTCACCAAATAGTTTGGTTTATTTTATTTGTACATTACCGAAACAGTGAAATTAGTTTGGCATGTCATTTCGCTAAAACCGTGCGATATAAAAAAATATATTATCTGAGGTAAAAGTAGTCACATATGACGTCTACAAGTTGAACAGTATATGGTACAAATATAAAATATAGTCCATTCTCGGTTACTTCCAACTTTTCTGAAGCCCTGCTACAGTTCTACTTCCAGAATGTTCCTCCGCCTCATGCAAGCGAAGCTTAACCGAACCNAACTTTTCTGAAGCCCTGCTACAGTTCTACTTCCAGAATGTTCCTCCGCCTCATGCAAGCGAAGCTTAACCGAACCTAGAAAATTACACCAAAGGGACAGCGCACCGTATTCGTGCGCCCTCAGTGCATTAAAATTTTACATAAGAACTATTTCTTACTAGGCATTAACCATCACACCTATTTTCTCCCGGTTTTTTTTTAGTATAAGTTATAAATTAAATATTATAATTTATAGACAAAATATAAGTAAAAGTTCAATGTTACCAAAAATTAGGAACTTTTATGTTAGCAGAAGTATAAAATGCTTGTGATACGACACATTTAGGAAACAACCAAACACGTCATTCAAGAGGTGATTTTTCAAATATTTGATTCAAAAGGTATGAAGAAACCGCGAATAGAATGTAAAATTTTTTTTCGTGGTCAACGCCCTTAAGCGCTGACCAAAAAATTCCAACTTTCAACTATAGCACCGATTCGGACGTGGTCTTCCGTGGGGTAACACTGTTGGGTAACTGCTAACATGTCAGAATTTGCAGCTGGCTGATGATGATTGCTCCTGCTTGAGCAAAAGAGCAGCAGGAAGTCTTCGGATATTTTCCGTTAAGCTGTTCACGGTAAAGCGAGCACTTTTGAGGCCTTAGTTACTTTTTCCCCTTCAGTCATATTTTATCCTTTAACCATATTTTTAAAAGAATATTGCCATGTAAGTAATTAACACAGTGTGTATATTCCACTGCACTCGGAAGTTAACGTCTAAGGCTAAAATATAGTTTTTTTATTGACTATTATTCCAAATGATAGGGCTTTCAAAAGTGCTCACTTTACTGTGTGTAGCATATATGTAAGTTAATAAAGGTTATTCGAAGTAAACAGTACTTTTGAAAGCCCTGCTTCAGATATACTTTTATGCAAGTTGTGTATTCTTTCACTGTTTGTAAATTTAACACTGCAATGGGCCTCATTACTTTATGCATGCGTGGTTCAAGTGAAACTGTGAAAAAAGTAAATATTTTACAAAGCTGCTATTTGTTACACTTAGATGCATTAAAAAAATATAAAGCGAAAGATATAATTTAAGTTATCGCAAATGGTTACCTAACAATTTTTATTCGACGCTAAGACATGGAACTACTTTCCCTCCCCTATAGCCAACTTTACTGGGTCGTGTCACCCAGGGAACCCGTAAAATAATACGCACGTAGGGGCAGTGTCATTTTTCTACGGTTGATTTAGAAAGTGCTCACTTTATCGTGAACAGCCTTTATTACGTAAGTACTTTTCAGAGCAAAAAAGTGCTTCTGTTGGAACGGTTGAATTCGGAAAGGGCGTGCGAAGGGCACAGATAGTTGGGGGGAGAAGCACTCCCACAGGCGGGGTCCGACGGAAGTTTGCAGAGGCGCGACTGTTGTTCATTGGGAGATATTGCGGGTCCCCGGGCTTGTGGACCTCCCTCCCTCAAATGTTCCTCCGGCGATCCTGCTGGGACCGTGCACAGCAGTCCTCTCTCGCCCACCGGGGCTGACCTACATCGCGCTGCCAAGCGACGGCTCGCATTCTTTCTCCTTACGCCCGCGTCGCGCCCAAGTAGAAAACATCGCCCCGCGATCAAAGATACATGGACAGGATCTAGAATCGGCGATAAAGTTCCCGGTGTGGAACCGGCGCTGGCCTCACCAAACCTCCTATCCAGGTGGCCGATACCTATTATAAGGTTATACCTGGAGCACTACTTTTTAACTTACGTTAAACACTCCATGCAAACAAAATCTAAATCGGCTCTTTTTGTTTCTCAGGCTACCACCGGGGAACTTTGCAATTCTCACCCGTCATACTGTGTCCAAAATGAAGTTAAAACACAAACGCTACATTTCTACATACATGCCTACCGCGTCCCGCGCATTTCCTTCTTTCACGTTTAAAATACTAAGCATGGCGGTAATCCCATTATCAGCTTTACGCGGCCCAGCGCGCTCGAGTGTGTACGGGACTTGACGGCCGGTAACCAGTATCGTTCCCTTCCTCCTCGACTACCCGGGCGCAAAGGGCAGTATACCTGTCCCACACTGCAGTCAGTCGGAACCGTCTCATTCAAAGAATCGGTGACAAAAAGCAAAGCAAGAGCTCGGCAAAATAAGATTTTAAAAAAAAGTAGGTAGAAAAACAACGTACAGGTATGTGAGGGCTCTCGCCTATCTGCCGCTTGAACTGCGTTGTAGTGCCCTTGAAATACACGTTTTTACACGAAACTATTAAACGCGCGTCTATGTGCTGCTCTACGAAAAAAACACACATTGCAGACGAGGGCTGATGAGTACTTTCAAAATGTCACCCACATTAGAAACACCATTTCAGAGTACTCCAATGCGGCTGAAAACGGCTTATTCAAATCCCTGTAGCTCAAAATATACGCATCAGATATATACATTACTACTCAAGGGCACTGCGCCGAACTTCTAGCTATTTTGACTTTAAATTTGTATTTAAAAATTTAAAACTGCAATACAGGCGAACCATTTAACCAATTTCCAAGAGAAAATTCTCCGTGATATTCTAATGGCACGGATAATTATCGCATTCAGAGATTATTATAAATCGGTGGAGATATATCACAAATATTGGTATTGAAAATATCGCTCATACCGGTACCGCAAATATTGACATCGCAGATATATTTTAGATCGATACCGTATATATTGGTTATATTGATATCGCAAATGTTAACATCGCAAGTATAGGTCGTTTTGATATCGCAAAAAGCTAATATCGCGTATTATTTGTATCGTGATATGCGATATATTGATCAACACTGTTGAGCCATATCGCAGTTGCGATATTTCCGAAATATTGTTCCGTGAAATATATATCGCCATATCGCACAGTCCCACCACACAGTAATGCATACAGCTTTCGTAATGTGAGTCGCCTGAGGGCTGCTGGGTGCAGGTCGAGAGTTAGTGACTGGTCGCTTTCCCCTCGCCAGCCACTGCTCACGGCTGATTGCTCGGTGGCATGCATGTTACATGCCCGGGGTGGCGTCCTTCGCCGTCGTAAACCCTGCGACATCTGCCACCCAGATATGCGCGAATCCGCACCTAACGACCGCCGCGAGACCGATTAATCGCGCGCTTCTCGGTCGTAGCTCGTTCCATAAGCCAGGGGCAAGTCACGTGTCCTCGAGTCGTCGTTGGTCAAACAGTCATGAAGCAGGAACAGTTGATTACGTTTAAAAAAGAAAACATACGAACTTCTAACTGCGAAAGCCAATGCGGAGTGGTGGAATGTGGAAATATTTGGGCGGCTCTTAACATCGAGGTCTTGAGAGCCGACAAATGCCAATGCGTTGCTTTCCTAGGCGTCTGCACAATATACAGTGTTATAACACTGATTATATTCCGAAAAACTTAAAAGGCCCTTCCGATATTCCATGTGTACTACGCAATCCACAGTAGCCTCATTTACCTCAAAGCTAATATCATTATATTTTCTAGACATGACAGTAACGCATTGTTAGAAATTGTCTTTGTGTTATATTAAGGGTGCAATCACTCTTTTTTTTAAATGCTTTCTGCGTACGGGATGGTTTCAGCATAGAATTGACGAATATAAACGTTAATGAAGATTATAATGGAACAATTCCTGGCACTTAATATAGGAGAAAACATTTTTAACAGAGCTACATCGCCTTTGGTATGATGAAAAGGTAGTGTCAAACTGGAACAGTCTGTTGAAAGGGTTATTTTTAGCCGACTTCCGTAGCGTAGTTCGTTTAAATATCATATTATGGTGTAGGGGAGTCCACGTTAAATATTCTAAGTAATGTAAGAAAGCGTGTTTTTTCAGTGTAAGTTTGACAATTTAACGTGGAAGCAATTTCCTAGCTAGCTTATTGCCATGAAATAAGTATGTCACTAAAGGACTATGATAATGCGAGCGTTCAGTTCACATATTGTATATAATAATTTTTTCTCTTTAATGTGAATAAAACTTGTAGTTTTCTCGCGGAATTATGCAAATTCATACCTTTGGGCAATGTTATTTATTGAAACATGAAATTTAAATTCTCAATATATTTTTTGTATATTTTCAGATGACATAAATAATTGCAAATCAGGTTAAAAGAAAAAACACGTTACTGGAAATGCTGTTTGACTATTAAATTAGTTACGCTATCTAAGAAATAATCACACACTCTGTAAAAAAATAGGTTTAAGAGAAGAAAAACGCGTGCAAACAAGCATTTATAAATATGAAACGATTTTTAAACTCCTAATCACCTCAACAGATACGTAAAATAAACTTGAATTGGAAAGAGCTTATTAACGTACCCCGGTGTTATGCCTGAAGGCTTATCAGGGGACGGTTTACAAACTAACGTATGACCTAACTTAAACTAACACCCATGCCTTACCTCGGATTCTAACCCAGAACCTCCCGCACTCCAGACCGGCGGTACACCAACCGACTGCGCCACGGGAGGTCGGCGTAAAATAAACTTGCAAAATCGTTCCTCTACAATATATTTCTTTATGTGAAAGCTGGCCAGAGGAACACCCTTATAAGATTCGTCTCCAAGCAGCAGAAATGTGAATATGGTGGAAAATGATTAAATGTACAAAAAAAAAAAGTAATACATAAATGTCAGAGAAGTGAAATAAGAAATCTGTTGTGACAGCTAACGAAAGACAGGAACATTAAAATGGATTAGACACAAACAATTTTGGATTCAAGATATTAGGGAGGAAAGGAAAGCGAAGGCATAGAAAAATCATTTCGTAAATATGTAAAAACTACAAAATGAAAAGAGAAGTCGATTGAAATCAAAATGAGGACTATCATCTTCAATGGTGAGTGAGTGAGTAAGAAATTTAGGCGGCTCTTCACAGCGAAGTCTTAAGAGCCGATGAGAGTGATTGAGTGAGTGAAGAGATTTGGACGACTCTTAACATCGAGGTCTTGGGAGCCGATGAGGGTGAAGTGAGATGATAATGGAGCAGCGCCGGAATGAAAGGGCGGGGGAAACGGGATATCCCCGAGAAAACCCGCCGACCAGCGGCATCGTCCAGCACGATTCCCACTTACGAAAATCCGGAGTGCACTAACCGGGGATTGAACCCGGTTCGCCATGGTGGGAGGCGAGCGGGCTAACCGCTCAGCCACCGCGACCTCATTTTCGATAGTCGTGGTGGTGGTTGTAATGGCAATGTTGATTGTGATGGTGGGAGTAGTGGTAGAAGTGATAGTAACTATGNAATGGCAATGTTGATTGTGATGGTGGGAGTAGTGGTAGAAGTGATAGTAACTATGTGGGTGTTTGTAATGGTAGAGGTGATGGTTGTGGGGATTGTGGTGGTGTGATAGTGATGATGATGATGATGATGGTGGTGATAGTGATCGATTTTATGGTGTTAGAGATGTTTTAAATGACGGTGGTGGTGATTGTAATGGTGGTAATATTTGTTTATCTGACATCCTGATGCAGAAAGAAAAATAATATGGCTTATTATTTGGGTGGCAATAAACCATCGCCAGTTTGGTAAATTGACTTTCTCTGGATTATACTGTTAGTTAGTGCTAGAACACTAATTATATAATTTTTATAATTGGCTTCTGAAATGTAGTCGAGCGACATTTTTTTATCATTTTTTTCCCGTGTGAATTGGGTTATAGAAACTTAAAAGTACATGTCAGGCAAAAGAAAAAAATGTTTCCTATTGCTACACGTGCCAAATGCCACCATGTATGTAACAGCTTTCAAAAATAAGATTAAATGTGTAATCGCATTTATATCGCGGAAACACAGCTTGGTTTACAAAAAAATACAGATCTCGAAAACAACTTACAAAGTTTGATATCATAGCTTATAACCGCTTTGGAATGCAGTAACATAAAACAGCCTGTCATCATTGAAACTCCACTCTGTACATTAAAAAATTGATAAGTATGATTAAGTTATTTTACCCACATCAATAATTCGAGTGGAATTTTTGATCTGCAACATAAAAATCAACTTACTACGTGTAGTTAGGAAGCATTTCCCATGTATACCAATAATATGTATACTAGCACAAATATTGACCATTTATATGACGACTACATCCAAATTAGATATAAACAGACACAAATTGCAAGTAACATTATACTGTGGAATATATTTATTATGGTAGCCATATTGGTAGCTATTCTGAATGTCGTAATTCGTATTTGTGTAACATGTAATACAAATATTGTTTTTTTTTTTCATTTTGGCAGCCATCTTGAATGCCATCTTGAATATCTCAAAATGTCCAAGGGAGGCGTTGGTGCACCAGAACGGTTTGGATTCAGCACCCTTGAAATATAGAGAAACGATCAAAAAACATTTTACATACTAAAATTTTAGATTCAGCCAAATATGTAGGGTTTTCCTGTAGACCAAGGTGACTGTTTCTACTTCAAAACGACGGCCTTATAAAACCGCCGACCTCCGTGGTTAGACCGCCAGCTTACAGTGCGAGAGGTACCGGGTTACAATCTCGATTAGGGCTTGGCCGTACGGCCAATTTTTAGTTTTACGATTAGTTTGATTTTAACTTTTTAAGCCACCCATCAACTTACTTGCAAAAAGTGAAAGCGTTCAATTAAAAACTTAAAAAAACCTTTCCTAACTCACTCTTTGAGACAATGAGATTTTCGAATAAATTTATATGAAAGTGTGTTTGATAAAATAGATTAGTTATGCGACACTGATTCATTTTATATTTCTTGCTTTTATATTCATTAAGGTGACAAGTCCGACCATTTTGTGGGTGTGATATTCCGGGTTTCGATCGCCAGCTGGAATGGGAATTTTTTAGAGGCGGAACAATTACTTGAGTATCAAAATGTACGTAATGTAAATTACATGCTCTGCCATTTACAGATGGAAATGAAGACCATAATGTATATCTCGCGGTGCCTATTTTGGGAGCCCAGCGAGCGCGCACGTTTCGTCTAGATTTATAGCTTATTTCCCCCAGTTTTATTTACAAAATCTCACAAATTTGTACTGATCTTTAAAATTTGACTTAATTTCTTGGAGTGAGGTTTAAACTGCGGAGCACGTCTTATATGAACAGTGCGTCAACGCAATTGCTTTGAGTTTTCGATTGGCGTTTCCGTGTACCGCCGAAGATAGCCAAGCTGAGAGTGTTCTGTAAAAATACAATTTTTCTTTATGGGAACTGGTGTACGTCTAAGAAACGAAAACCACGCGTGGAATTTCTTAATACTCGAGAGAAATGACAACTTATTTCAAAATTGTGTAGCGAGAAATGTTGAAATAGGAAAAAGAGGCGTGGGGGACAGATTTCATCGCTCGCTGTAGAACATTATTTGCTTTCTCTTTGGCAAAAAAAAAAGCCGCTCGCCCATATCAATGGGGAGACCATTCTTCTGTGTGCGGTGTAACTTAGATGATCAGTATGGATTCCGCCACCATATCCCACCCCTTCCCGTCCTCTTCCACTATTATTCTCCAGCAGCCCAGCAAGTTTGCATTCCTGTGCAATTTCACGAGTCAGTTATTCCACTGAGCATCCAGAATAAGAGTAAAAACGTTAACGCTCCAGAAAAGAATGTGCTCAAGGTTTTTTTTTTTCCCTAGTCGACGCTCCGGGCTATGTTCGTCAATACCACCCCGTCTGCTGTTGTTGTGAATTAATTATTGCTTTTTTTTTATGCCAGTCTCGTGGCTCTGGTAAACAATGAACCTTAATTCATTTCGACGACAGCGTTTAAATCAGTCTTCATGCTGTCGGGGGCATCTCATTTAAGTAAAAAAATAGTCGACGAGAAAGTTTTGCAATGGAAACAACATGCAAATGTTGCCTTTGTTGTAACGTTTCTTTCCTACGTTCGCTGGCCCAATCAGGGTGCCCCAGTAGTGCGATGGTCGTCTCACACGCAATGCAAAGCCAACGTTAAACTTGGAATTTAAATATATTTTTGTTCTTTCCGAATGCGTATCCTGGATGCGTCTTTGGAATTATTTTGCTCAGCAATTTTTTGTTACAAATCAGTAACCGCTGGCAGGTATTTTCGAATTCTAGCTTATTAAATATAATAATTGCTAACCCTCTAGCAATGCATAGCTGGCTGGGACGTCTCACATTGCGTTATTAGGGGTCCTGGGTTCCAATGCCAAGTGAGGAATAGGCGACGTGCGGCTCTTAGGCGTAAGTTTAGTTTTAGCGTGACAGCTTCCTCCCCCCCTCCAACTTTCAGCTCACTGACGTAAAACCTATGACGTTAACAACAATAATTAACAACTAAATAGTTGTTTTGCAGTAAGGAATTATTAATACATTGTACAAAAGTGAATTTAGAAGGAATATCGTATTTGGTAGCGAGGAGGTTAATTTGTAAAACGTGTGTAACGTCGTGGTTTTATCATCNAATTTAGAAGGAATATCGTATTTGGTAGCGAGGAGGTTAATTTGTAAAACGTGTGTAACGTCGTGGTTTTATCATCAATTCTGTATAGGTTGTTCACGGTAAAGTGAGCACTTTTGAATCCCTGGTTATAAGAATACTTTTTTCTTTCAGCCGATTTACATCGTCCCGCCACTTGTTAATGCGAACACTGCCATGTGATTAATATACACAGTGTGTACATTTTACCGTACTGAAAACCAAAAGTGCGAGATCGAAATGAAATGTATTTATTGGTTATTATTTCTGATGAAGACTGTCTTAAAAAGTGCTCACTTTACTGTGAGAACAGTGGCGACGGAGAAGGGTAGACAGGGGACACTGTCCCTCCCCTATAACACTGTCCCTCCCCACTATTATAGGGGAGGGACAATATAGGCAATTGTTTCCATCCTAAGCTTGACATATACATTCAACAATAAAGAAGTTTATTTTCTTTTAAACCACAGGAATCAAAATATTGAAATGAACGAGAAATGCAGTACTGAATTTTACCATCAACTGAAGAGGAGGAGATAGGGTCTTGCGAGACCGTCAACTGCAAAGCTAAACAGTTGCCTTGGCGGTTCGGTGTGCTTGGATTCCCAGAACGTTGGAAAACCAGTACAAGAGTCACACATTTCTTAAGGTGGCCGTCTGGTTGAAGGCATTTTGCACGTCTGAGGCCTAAAAGCGTGGGAGCGCTAGGGGCGACCAAGACATGCGCATCGACTCTCTATTCGCCTCTATGCGCAAAGCACTGAACTGGCGTGCAGTCTCGCCGTCGATAACGCGCCTTTATAAGACTTTTAGAGGAGACCCTGCCGTTTTATAACGTAAAAATAAAAATAAAGGTTTGATGCACGTCCCTAATCCTTTTCCAATGTTTTGCACCGGAACGTTCATACCTAAAAATGACTGTGAAAACACCAGTTTGAGCCATTTTCACTATCGCAAAAACATGCTTTGTAGAGAAATGGAGGAACTGAAAAACGTGTACAGACGCGCAACGTTTCTCAAATGCTATTCGCAAGCAGAGATGCAGTCGCGCGGCTGCACGACGCACTGCTGCTGACAGAAATCTGTCCCAACGATTCAGCTACAAAATCATCTCTATATGTAATGAATATTTTTGTCCGTTGTTATTTTCAGTGGCAACAATGTGCAAATTTGGCATATGCAAATTATGTTATTCAAGGACATCAATTAACAGCCCCTCTCTCGTCAGTATAGTTGGCGTAAAAATCCATAATAACAGTTTCCCCTGCATTGGATTTTGTTTCCTTGTTGCTAAAATCTGGATATTTTATGTTTCAAATGGCAAGGTATTTCTCCATATATATGGGCCGCGGTGGTGTAGTGGTCAAACTACTCGCCTCCCACCAAGGCGAACCTGGCCGATTCCCGGCGAGGTCGCTCCCGAATTTTCGCAATTGGAAATCGTGCCGAACAATGCCGCTGGTCGGTGGGTTTTCTCCGGAATCTCTCGTTTTCTTCGTCCTTGCATTCTGGCTCTGCTCCATACTTACCTTACTTCTTATTCATCGGCTCTCAAGACCTCGATGTTAAGAGCCGCCCAAATCTCTTTATCCTCTACTCCATTCTAAATATCTGTGATGTCTTGTTTATATTTTCGCACTCTTTGCGTATGGATAGCCTTTGTAGCTCACTGTAAATGCAAACTCCGCAGCCAGACAACTGACGGCAGTAACATGTCTTGTCGCCAGCAGGCAGTGCTGCAACAGCGCTACAGCCGCACGCTAGCAGTGCGATAGCATTATCGCTGCTAATTCTGTCGGTGTGTGTGAAAGCTCTGATTGTTCCGCCGAGTGCGTTAGCGGATTGTGGTTTACAAGCTGTGTTCTGTTTACGGCTTACCATTGCCAATGGCAATTTCTTTGTGAGCTTTCTTAACATTGAAAAGTAGCTTGTTCCTTGTGCCGCTAAAAATCCTCGTTTGGACGCAGGTACGTTGCTAAAGTTAAGCATTAAATTTGTTTTATTGAGTCACGGCAATTTTCAAGTGTTAGCCATACGCGTTCTAGAGTGCATGGCTACGTAAGAAAGCATACATGCAGCCTAAAGTAAATTAAACGAACTGACGAGTCCAACCCGTAACACCGGACATGCTGACAAGAGTGTGGAACAAGTTTGACTATCGCGTAGATGTCGTTCGGGCTGCTCGTGGTGGTCCCATTGAACATTTATGAAGATATGGTAAACGAACTTCACAATTTCAAGGTTCATTTGATTGGTCAACCAAGGTTTTAGGTTGTTTGGTTTTGATATTATAGACCTTCAAAGTTGGGGTATTCTTTTATACTCATCCTGTACTTTGAGATAGTTTTCGTTATTTCCTGCAAATTCATACCGTCTGGCAAATTTTTTTTTATTTGGGATCTACTTTATTTGGTTCTGTAAACGCAATTATTTGTTTTTGAAAATGCGGATTCCTCTCATATTCACCAGAAAAGGGTGAATTAATTGTTATATTTTGAATTGGATATAGTAATAATTCCTAATCATTTTCAATATTAATAATATATTCTTGTTCGTGGTTGTAAACAGGAGTATTATATATTTCATTATTTTCTTTAATTATTAAAATTTGAATTTTTAAAACAAGATCTACATTAGATACTTTGATATTCTGCTGATAATCTTGTATTATTTCAATGACTACTTGGAATAATTCAGTAACATCCCTTACAAGTGGTTTGAGTGGAATTAATTTTTCTTCTGCTATATCTTTACATATTTTTGACCTTTCTAGTGTTTGTGATTTATCGTCTATAAAAAAATGTATATACTCTTACCAGTTGTTATTGATATACATTGCAATAATGTTCTTTAATTAAGTGTCTTATTCGATATTTTGGAATATAGCTTCAGCTAGTGCTTTATTTAAGCTTTAGTGTGCAAAGGAAGTCAGTCGGCGGGTAGTTTATGGCAGTGATACCCTCCAGTGGTGACGTATGCTACCATATATCTAACTATAGCATTCCTCATTGTGTTTGACAATTTACAATAACACTATTTCATTTAAATAGTGCCGTAGCGTAAGTTTGGAGGTCTCGCAATTATACTGGAATAGGCACTCCTTAGAATGGCAGTATAACTACAAATTTGGCCTGATTCCCCATATTTACGTCTTCCTAAGGTCAGTTATGTAGCAAATAAATATTTTCTGAAATGTATTTCTAAACGCTGAAGTTTCGGTTTACGTGCATTTAGTTGTTTGCGTGCGAATCACGTTCTGAACGTATGAATTAACGGGATCCTACAGTATTTGTTCCGCTTAATCAGGTTTCAGACTTTTTTTTTTCAATACGTGGCAAACATTAACAATAACTGCATGTGTGTATATACGAAAGAAGAATGTCTGACCAAANAATTTAGAAGGAATATCGTATTTGGTAGCGAGGAGGTTAATTTGTAAAACGTGTGTAACGTCGTGGTTTTATCATAAATTCTGTATAGGTTGTTCACGGTAAAGTGAGCACTTTTGAATCCCTGGTTATAAGAATACTTTTTTCTTTCAGCCGATTTACATCGTCCCGCCACTTGTTAATGCGAACACTGCCATGTGATTAATATACACAGTATGTACATTTTACCGTACTCAAAACCAAAAGTGCGAGATCGAAATGAAATGTATTTATTGGTTATTATTTCTGATGAAGACTGTCTTAAAAAGTGCTCACTTTACTGTGAGAACAGTGGCGGTGGAGAAGGGTAGACAGGGAGACACTGTCCCTCCCCTATAACACTGTCCTTCCCCACTATTATAGGGGAAGGACAATATAGGCATTTGTTTCCATCCTAAGCTTGACATCTACATTCAACAATAAAGAAGTTTATTTTCTTTTAAACCACAGGAATCAAAATATTGAAATGAACGAGAAATGCAGTACTGAATTTTACCATCAACTGAAGAGGAGGAGATAGGGTCTTGCGAGACCGTCAACTGCAA
This sequence comes from Clitarchus hookeri, assembly GCA_002778355.1. Taxonomy (NCBI): domain Eukaryota; kingdom Metazoa; phylum Arthropoda; class Insecta; order Phasmatodea; family Phasmatidae; genus Clitarchus; species Clitarchus hookeri. Next base: position 34,761 of record NQII01005932.1, read on the forward strand.
AGCTAAACAGTTGCCTTGGCGGTTCGGTGTGCTTGGATTCCCAGAACGTTGGAAAACCAGTACAAGAGTCACACATTTCTTAAGGTGGCCGTCTGGTTGAAGGCATTTTGCACGTCTGAGGCCTAAAAGCGTGGGAGCGCTAGGGGCGACCAAGACATGCGCATCGACTCTCTATTCGCCTCTATGCGCAAAGCACTGAACTGGCGTGCAGTCTCGCCGTCGATAACGCGCCTTTATAAGACTTTTAGAGGAGACCCTGCCGTTTTATAACGTAAAAATAAAGGTTTGATGCACGTCCCTAATCCTTTTCCAATGTTTTGCACCGGAACGTTCATACCTAAAAATTACTGTGAAAACACCAGTTTGAGCCATTTTCACTATCGCAAAAACATGCTTTGTAGAGAAATGGAGGAACTGAAAAACGTGTACAGACGCGCAACGTTTCTCAAATGATATTCGCAAGCAGAGATGCAGTCGCGCGGCTGCACGACGCACTGCTGCTGACAGAAATCTGTCCCAACGATTCAGCTACAAAATCATCTCTATATGTAATGAATATTTTTGTCCGTTGTTATTTTCAGTGGCAACAATGTGCAAATTCGGCATATGCAAATTATGTTATTCGAGGATATCAATTAACAGCCCCTCTCTCGTCAGTATAGTTGGCGTAAAAATCCATAATAACAGTTTCCCCTGCATTGGTTTTTGTTTCCTTGTTGCTAAAATCTGGATATTTTATGTTTAAAATGTCAAGGTATTTCTCCATATATATGGGCCGCGGTGGTGTAGTGGTCAGACTACTCGCATCCTACCAAGGCGAACCGGGTCGATTCCCGGCGGGGTCGCTCCTGAATTTTCGCAATTGGAAATCGTGCCGAACAATGCCGCTGGTTGACTGGTTTTCTTGGGAATCTCCCGTTTACCCGCCCTTGCTGCTCCATACTCACCTCAATTCCCCCTCATCGGCTCTCAAGACCTCGATGTTAAGAGCCGCCCAAATATCTTTATCCTCTACTCCATTATAAATATCTGTGATGTCTTGTTTATATATTCGCAGTCTTTGCGTATGGATAGCCTTTGTAGCTCACTGTGAATGCAAACACCGCAGCCAGACAACTGACGGCAGTAACGTGTCTTGTCGCCAGCAGGCAGTGCTGCAGCAGCGCTACAGCCGCACGCTAGCAGTGCGATAGCATTATCGCTGCTAATTCTGTCGGTGTGTGTGAAGGTTCTCATTGTTCCGCCGAGTGCGTTAGCGGATTGTGGCTTAGAAGCTGTGTTCTGTTTACGGCTTACCATTCATTACCAATGACAATTTCTTTGTGAGCTTTCTCAACATTGAAAAGTAGCTTGTTTCTTGTGCCTCTAAAAATCCTCGTTTGGACGCAGGTACGTTGCTATAGTTAAGCATTAAATATGTTTTATTGAGTCACAGCAATTTTCAAGTGTTACCCATACGCGTTCTAGAGTGCACGGATACGTAAGAAAGCATACATGCAGCCAAAGTAAATTAAACGAACTGACGAGTCCAAACCGTAACACCGGACATGCTGACAAGAGTCGTAGATGTCGTTCGGGCTGCTCGTGGTGGTCCCATTGAACATTTATGAAGATATGGTAAACGAACTTCATAATTTCAAGGTTCATTTGATTGGTCAACCAAGGTTTTAGGTTGTTTGGTTTTGATATTATAGACCTTCAAAGTTGGGGTATTCTTTTATACTCATCCTGTACTTTGAGATAGTTTTCGTTATTTCCTGCAAATTCATACCGTCTGGCTAATTTTTTGTATTTGGGATCTACTTTATCTGGTTCTGTAAACGCAATTATTTGTTTTTGAAAATGCGGATTCCTCTCATATTCACCAGAAAAGGGTGAATTAATTGTTATATTTTGAATTGGATATAGTAATAATTCCTGATCATTTTCAATATTAATAATATAATCTTGTTCGTGGTTGTAAACAGGAGTATTATATATTTCATTATTTTCTTTATTTATTAAAATTTGAATTTTTAAAACAAGATCTACATTAGATACTTTGATATTCTGCTGATAATCTTATATTATTTCAATGGCTACTTGGAATAATTCAGTAACATCCCTTACAAGTGGTTTGAGTGGAATTAATTTTTCTTCTGCTATATCTTTACATATTTTTGACCTTTCTAGTGTTTGTGATTTATCGTCTATAACAAAAATGTATATACTCTTACCAGTTGTTATTGATATACATTGCAATAATGTTCTTTAATTAAGTGTCTTATTCGATATTTTGGAATATAGCTTCAGCTAGTGCTTTATTTAAGCTGTAGTGTGCAAAGGAAGTCAGTCGGCGGGTAGGTTATGGCAGTGATACCCTCCAGTGGTGACGTATGCCACCATATATCTAACTATAGCATTCCTCATTGTGTTTGGCAATTTAAAATAACACTAGTTCATTTAAATAGTGTCGTAGCGTAAGTTTGGAGGTCTCGCAATTATACTGGAATAAACACTCCTTAGAATGGCAGTATAACTACAAATTTGGCCTGATTCCCCATATTTACGTCTTCCTAAGGTCAGTTATGTAGCAAATAAATATTTTCTGAAATGTATTTCTAAACTCTGAAGTTTCGGTTTACGTGCATTTAGTTGTTTGCGTGCGAATCACGTTCTGAACGTATGCATTAACGGGATCCTACAGTATTTGTTCCGCTTAATCAGGATTCAGACTTTTTTTTTTTTCAATACGTGGCAAACATTAACAATAACTGCATGTGTGTATATACGAAAGAAGAATGTCTGACCAAANTTTTTTTTTTCAATACGTGGCAAACATTAACAATAACTGCATGTGTGTATATACGAAAGAAGAATGTCTGACCAAAACCTACCTGCATATATTTATGACAATACTACCAGTTTTTATCGGTATGTGTTTTTCATTGGATTTGTTATAACTTATGATTTTTGAGGATACCGTCTCCGAACTTGAAGACATTCGCCTTGCAGTACGAAAATTAAAACTGAACGTCTTGGAGATGTTAGTATTCTTTGCAGGGTGGATTTAAATATCCCTAGCCCCTTGTTGATAAGTGGAGTGAAATGGAGAGGTTTGGGCGGCTCGTAACCCCGGGGTCTTGGGGTCATCTGGGTGAAGCGAGGTGAGTATGGAGCAGCACCGGAGTGTAAGGGCTGAGGATACGGGAGATTCCTGAGAAAACCCGTTAACCAGCGGCATCGTCCGGCGCCGACATGCGAAAATACGGAAGGGACCCCGCCGGGAATGGAACCAGGTTCTCCTTGGTGAGAGGCGAGTGCTCTGGCCGCTGCGCAGTAGGGGTAAACACAGCACTTCCGCAACTTATTCCACTCTCTTCCAGAATATATTCTGAAGTGGTACGAAACACAAGTTTATATATTTCCGTGCAGAATTTTGTTGAGATCAGGCGGATACCTCTGTTTACTGCAGTAGGTAATTGTTTCTTTTTGTAATACCCTATTTGCCTCCCTGGCGAACAAATTAAATGTTTACATTTCATTCGCTGCATATATATATACTATATACTATATAGTTGACTCAGAACCTTGCGCGTTATTCTTTCATTTGTTCCTTAGTTTATTCACANTATATATACTATATACTATATAGTTGACTCAGAACCTTGCGCGTTATTCTTTCATTTGTTCCTTAGTTTATTCACATTCAGATTCTTGTTACTCAGAGCTCGACTTGCTGTGCTCTGAAATGGGAAACGGAGCGTGTTTCTTTCATTACAGTTGTTGACCGTTCCGACTCCTCTCTATTGGCATATCACAAGCTTCCTTGGTTCGTGTACTTTGGAACGCCTAGAAAGGTAGTCCATTTGCATTACTGTGCACTATTAAAATTTTTTTCTTACTTTTACAAACAAGCCCAATACATACCGAGTTTTAATAGACTACGTTGTGACAAACTTCTTAGACTCATATAGCTTTCCAGGTATTGGGCTAAATTGATAGACATACCCTCTGAAGGACACGCGGTTAGCTCAGTAATTTATACTCTCTGACTTACCAGCGTTGTGGTCCCCGTTTCGATATCAGGTCCCGACGATCAGGATAAATTTTACCGTGGGTTCTCGTGTGTGGAATGCGGGCGTTACTTACTACCGCTGGGCAGAAGTTTTCTCGTAGTGCGCCCTTTTGATCCTCCATCTTCATTCTGCCGCCGCTCCACTCCTAGTTCGTCAGGCTGGCCGGTAGTCAGACTATACACAGTCGAATCACATTATTATGACCACCTGCTAGAAGTGCCATCTGCAGCTCATAGCCCATGACGTATGGCCCATGATGTTGACTGGTGAAGCGGGTATATCATGCGACCGGCAAACTGGCTGTACACATTGCGCTTCCTGCTGTCATGGGTAAGGAAAGCGATTAAACCGAGTTGCAAAAAGGGATGATCATCGGCTTTCTGACCAGGGGGGGGGGAGCATTTCGGAAACAGCGACGTTTGTGAACTGTTCACATGCATCTGTGGTAAAGGTGTATCGCGAGTGGATGAATGACACCATTGGGAATAACCGTCGTGGAAACTGCGGAGCTCTACGCGCCATTGGTGTCCGAGTTGAACGTCGACTACGACGGTGCGTGAAGGCCAACCGACAGGCTACAGTAGAACAGCTCACCGTCCAAATGAATCAGGGGGCATCCAGACACGTGTCTACCGCAACAGTTCAGCGAACCCTTCTGCGAATGGGGTTCCGGAGTAGACGGAGGATAACTGCACCCATGCTAACACAGGGGCATCGACAAGAAAACGACTGGAATTTGCTCGACAGTATGGCGAATGGACCGCTGCTGATTAGTGATGGGTGGCCTTCTCCGACGAGTCACTTTTTCAGCTGCAAAGAACGGATGGACGTCAGCGTGTCCAGCGAGAAACGTCGGAGAACCGACACCCTTCATCCATTACTGCACGAGCACAAGGCGATGGGAAAAGTGTTATGGTNCTGCCGCCGCTCCACTCCTAGTTCGTCAGGCTGGCCGGTAGTCAGACTATACACAGTCGAATCACATTATTATGACCACCTGCTAGAAGTGCCATCTGCAGCTCATAGCCCATGACGTATGGCCCATGATGTTGACTGGTGAAGCGGGTATATCATGCGACCGGCAAACTGGCTGTACACATTGCGCTTCCTGCTGTCATGGGTAAGGAAAGCGATTAAACCGAGTTGCAAAAAGGGATGATCATCGGCTTTCTGACCAGGGGGGGGGGAGCATTTCGGAAACAGCGACGTTTGTGAACTGTTCACATGCATCTGTGGTAAAGGTGTATCGCGAGTGGATGAATGACACCATTGGGAATAACCGTCGTGGAAACTGCGGAGCTCTACGCGCCATTGGTGTCCGAGTTGAACGTCGACTACGACGGTGCGTGAAGGCCAACCGACAGGCTACAGTAGAACAGCTCACCGTCCAAATGAATCAGGGGGCATCCAGACACGTGTCTACCGCAACAGTTCAGCGAACCCTTCTGCGAATGGGGTTCCGGAGTAGACGGAGGGTAACTGCACCCATGCTAACACAGGGGCATCGACGAGAAAACGACTGGAATTTGCTCGACAGTATGGCGAATGGACCGCTGCTGATTAGTGATGGGTGGCCTTCTCCGACGAGTCACGTTTTCAGCTGCAAAGAACGGATGGACGTCAGCGTGTCCAGCGAGAAACGTCGGAGAACCGACACCCTTCATCCATTACTGCACGAGCACAAGGCGATGGGAAAAGTGTTATGGTCTGGGTAATTTTCTCGTTGTATTCTAGAGGTCCCATCAATTGTGTGGAAGGCACTCTTGATCGATATGGTACTGAATCCATCCTCGGTGATCACGTACACCTGTACATGTTGATTGTCTTTCCTTGGGAGGATGGGATCTTNGGTGCGTGAAGGCCAACCGACAGGCTACAGTAGAACAGCTCACCGTCCAAATGAATCAGGGGGCATCCAGACACGTGTCTACCGCAACAGTTCAGCGAACCCTTCTGCGAATGGGGTTCCGGAGTAGACGGAGGATAACTGCACCCATGCTAACACAGGGGCATCGACGAGAAAACGACTGGAATTTGCTCGACAGTATGGCGAATGGACCGCTGCTGATTAGTGATGGGTGGCCTTCTCCGACGAGTCACGTTTTCAGCTGCAAAGAACGGATGGACGTCAGCGTGTCCAGCGAGAAACGTCGGAGAACCGACACCCTTCATCCATTACTGCACGAGCACAAGGCGATGGGAAAAGTGTTATGGCCTGGGTAATTTTCTCGTTGATTCTATAGGTCCCATCAATTGTGTGGAAGGCACTCTTGATCGATATGGTACTGAATCCATCCTCGGTGATCACGTACACCTGTACATGTTGATTGTCTTTCCTTGGGAGGATGGGATCTTTCAGCACGGTAATGCACATTGCCACACGGCTAGAAGTGTCCGCACGTGGCTGGAAGAGCACGATAAAGACTTCAATGTTCTTCCCTGGCCCCCAAACAGCCCCGATCTCAATCTAATTGAACATCTGTGGGACCACCTCGATCGTCGCGTTCGCCATCTGTCTCCTCCGCCACGCACCCTTCAACAGTTGTGGGACGCATTGCAGACAGCATGGCTCCAGATACCCGTGGAGACCTACCAGCACCTGACTGAGCCACTTCCAGCTCGTCTAGCTGATGTCCGTGCTGCAAAGGGCGCTTACTCTTGATACTAGCAGGTTGTCATAAAAATGTGATTCAACTGTGTAAACTGTTCACGGTTTCTTCACTTTTTTTTTTTAACTGAACCTTCAAACATATACGTGGGGTGATTTTTCGGTCGTGTCCTATATATATATATATATGTTATGTATCACAAGAGTTTTATACTTCTGTTTACATTAAAGTATCTTTTACTTATATTTTATCTATAAGATATATTTGATTTATAATTAATACTAATAAAAACAGAGAGGAAAGGGTCGTTTTGATAATGCCTATTAAGAAATAATCCTCATGAAAAATATTATTAAACTGTGTGCGCACGAATGCGGTGCGTTGAACCTTTGGTGTCATTTTCTAAGACTTCGTTAAGCTTTGTTTGCATGAGACGGAGGAATAGTCTAAAAGTAGAACTCTAGCAGGCTTTCAGAAAAGTTGGAGGAAACCGTAAATTGACTACACTCAGTTTTCCACCCAGATGAACTAAATTTGCTTCCCAGTGGGTTGACAGGGGTGTTGGCTTGTGGGAAACGTGGCGGATATTGCCGTTGGATGGGGGGTTTTATCGGGGCGTTCCCGTTTCCCTCGCCCTTGTATTCCCCCACTGCTCCATCTTCACCTAATATCACCGTAACTGGTATTTGAACTGCGTTGCAGCGTTTTTGAAATGCGCGTTTTGCTATGAAATTATTGAACGCGCGTCCAACGTGCTGATCTACGAAAAGTACACACACTTCAGACGAGACCCGGTGAGTTCTTTCAAGACGTCGCGCATGTTGGAATCACTATTTTCAGAGTAATTCAACATGGTTTAAAAAAAAAAACTGCTTTTATTCAAAACGTTGCGTCTCAAAATATTCGTGTCAGATACATACAAAAATACTGCATGGCCTTGCGTTGAACCGTGCTGCAGACTTTCCACCAATAAATTGATAAAATCACTCATTAAAGTCCCGTAGTTGACGCGACACGACAAGAACACGTACGCCAGTTCACAGCTGTGCGCTTAGTGGCGATGACGCACTTGATGCGCCTCATAGTGTAGCTCTTATCGCCCCCGCGCTTCTCGGCCTCAGACGCTGAAATATATCCAGGTAGGTGGGCCCTCTAGTAAAAAATGTGAACGCCTCAATGTCACGTCCGGCCGCAATGAAGCATTGCGACGGCGATGGAAACTTTGCACAAACAAGCTTCAAGCATATGGTTTCCTCAGAATTTAAGCGGTGACTGCAGCTACTTAAAGCGATTTTTTTTTCTGAATTTGATACTTACCTAAGATTACCTTTTAACCAAACGGAACTCGTCTCTCACATAGGCGAACCGGGTCCGATTCCCGGCGGGGTTCCTTCCGTATTTTTGCATGTGGGAATTGTGCCGGACGATGCCGCTGGTCGGCGGGTTTTGTCGGGGATCTCCCGTTTCCCCCTTCCGTGCATTATGGCGCTACTCCATACTCGTCTCACTTCATCCTCATCGGCTCTCAAGACCTCGGTGTTAAGAGCTGCCCAAATCTCTCCACTCCAATAACCAATTGTATAAATTGGTAACAAAATACTTACCTATCGCCTTTTATTTCTGCCCTGAAAAAANGCATTATGACGCTACTCCATACTCGTATCACTTCATCCTCATCGGCTCTCAAGACCTCGGTGTTAAGAGCTGCCCAAATCTCTCCACCCCAATAACCAATTGTATAAATTGGTAACAAAATACTTACCTATCGCCTTTTATTTCTGTCCTGAAAAAAGATTTACATTAAAATATTGCACAGTTTTTTTTAAATTGTAATAACAGAACTGCTTACAATTGAGACCCTTATGACAAATAGAGAGTCCCGCCCCCCCTCGTTCGAAATCTTTCAACCTCATTTTGGCTGGCCGGGAACCACAGGTCTGTTTCTCAGGTAGAGCAGCTTCTTCTTAACAACCAAGGGCGATCCTGCATGCGGGAACATCATGTAGATATATCTTTGCCTTCTTGTGGCCGCCTTTTTTTAGGTAGTGAGCACTATTACTGCGTCTTACTAGGTGAACCTGCGTTTCATTCCCAGCACCGGTACTTTAAATTTGTCACGTTGTAGATGGGGTCTGGCTCACCTCCATACCGTGTAAGTCACTGGAAGACAACCGCAGAATATTCCATCACCTGTCCTTCCAGCCTCTGGGCTGACAACACCGCGTAGAAGAATACAGTTCCGGTGATTCTTCGCTGTGGTAGCGGAACAGCGACTTCAACGTACCCGTAAGACCTTNTTAACAACCAAGGGCGATCCTGCATGCGGGAACATCATGTAGATATATCTTTGCCTTCTTGTGGCCGCCTTTTTTAGGTAGTGAGCACTATTACTGCGTCTTACTAGGTGAACCTGCGTTTCATTCCCAGCACCGGTACTTTAAATTTTTCACGTTGTAGATGGGGTCTGGCTCACCTCCATACCGTGTAAGTCACTGGAAGACAACCGCAGAATATTCCATCACCTGTCCTTCCAGCCTCTGGGCTGACAACATCGCGTAGAAGAATACAGTTCCGGTGATTCTTCGCTGTGGTAGCGGAACAGCGACTTCAACGTACCCGTAAGACCTTTCCCCTTTCTTGTCGCCAACATCTTCACATAACCGTAGGAACGTTTTTCTCGTACCTCCCATGGCGCGAGGCGTCCACTCGCACTTCCTGTTCTCAAGAACTATTAAAACAGTCGCAGTTTCGTAATGAGCCATATTAACAACGGTGCAGGTTGCGGTAACGGCGTGCTGTGCGCCGCTCTGGCGTATTACCAGCCGTAATATCCAGTCTCGTTTCACCTCTCTCCTGGTAATTATTCTCCTGACCCCGCAACCTAGTCGGCCCCCCTCAGGTGCGATAATTCACAGATATCCTCGCCGCCTCTCCCGGCATAACAACCCCCCACCACCACCCTTCTTCCCCGTCTCTTTTTGCGATGCCGCACCCGGCTCGAAATTCCGCGGCGCGCGTTTCAAACTGTTACCTGCTGCCGGCTTTTATCGCTCGCTCGTTGGAAGAGTGCGACCGCCAGCGGGGCGAACTGGCCCGCTAAGCTACTCTCTGTGCCGAATAGCTGTTTACACTGGCTCGAACAACGCACGCGGCGGAAACACGTCCATCGTATTAACGTTGTACTTGTGATACTGCAAACAGACCTAGCCTGTATCGTCGTGGGTACACTCTCAGGGTCAAATAAATGTAGCACAAGATTTTGGCGAGCGGTTATTAAAACTTACTCGTTTCTTTATATAATACTTGCAAACATGTGAACTCGCTACGTAAATATATATTTCTCATTAATGTTAAACGTCGGTGGGAATTTTTAATACCCTGACAATGAAAATTTATTGAAGATATTTGTGGGTTTGGCGAAACAGGTTGTCAGTAAATTTTTTATATTATGCTCAAATTTAGTAAATATTAGTATGACTTCAAAGATATGTTGGTATTAATTTCACCGCTGCTTGAACTTAAGCACGCACATACTTAAACTTAACAATGAGAATCCCGACAAATCATAAATTGGTAAAAAGTCTCTTAATTTCCAAGTTAAAAAATTTCAGATGTTTTAAAATATGCACTGCCCATGTAATATTGTGTGAGAAACTTTTGTTCAGAATTTTAACCTCAGAAAATTATCGCAAGGATTCAAGTTAATCGCGGAGTCACGAAAATTCTTTATGTAGATGTCCTGAATACTGTGTCAATAAGAATAGGTCTGAATTATTAAGGGAGTGGAGAATGGCGTTGCGTGTGGGTAATCTGAGACCAGCGTGTTCAAAAACACAAGAATTCATGCCAACTTCATACAAAAAAAAAGGGAAGAAGCGCAGTTCTTATATTAATAGCGAGATAAACATCGAAACTGTAACATTGATAAATATAGAACCAAGGATTCTGATGCCTTATAACCTATCCCACTGAGGTGTAACACGCCTTATTGATGTAACGTGTCTGTGGCATGAAAATTTTTATCATTTTATATCCTGAAAGTGAATAATTTCTCGCTCGAATAAATTACTTACGTTTGGAAAGGCATATTGTCTCATTTTTCTATTTGGATTTCTCAGGTATGGCATCCTTGCGAAAGATCTTACCATACGGCATTGAACAAGATTATTGTTTTGCTGCAGCTTGTATGTTTATGTAGATTATTGCCCACTGAAAGAATTTGTTTCTTTGCCCATACACATTAATTTCGAATAATGTTGTCGAACTTCTCTGTAATTCAGTAAACTCACAAACTTATGGGTTTTTAAAGCCGTAAACAGTGTATTATGCCGTTGCTATTTTTATAATTAATTTTTGATTTTTAAACGCGCCTATTTATGTAGCATACGCTCTTAAAACCCACACGCAACTTCTAGTTTTTTTCTTCTTTCTTGTGCTTCTTGACGAATGTTTTACGTGATAGAAGTTGCACTTCCGCTCCATGCGTTTGCCTGTTTGTCTTGGTATTCTCTGTGTGTTTGTTTTCGCTGTGCTATGTCCTAGATACCATACAGAGTGAATAATAAGTTGCATAGTAAACATATACTAGTGTTTAGTCACGAATACGTACTCAAATAGAATATTGTTAACAGTGAAAAGTAAAATTCCTATTTGGGAGAAACAGTTCAATATTTCACAACGCTGTAGANTTGTTTTGCTGCAGCTTGTATGTTTATGTAGATTATTGCCCACTGAAAGAATTTGTTTCTTTGCCCATACACATTCATTTCGAATAATGTTGTCGAACTTCTCTGTATTTCAGTAAACTCACAAACTTATGGGTTTTTAAAGCCGTAAACAGTGTGTTATGCCGTTGCTATTTTTATAATTAATTTTTGATTTTTAAACGCGCCTATTTATGTAGCATACGCTCTTAAAACCNTTCAGAATTTTAACCTCAGAAAATTATCGCAAGGATTCAAGTTAATCGCGGAGTCACGAAAATTCTTTATGTAGACGTCCTGGATACTGTGTCAATAAGAATAGGTCTGAATTATTAAGCGAGTGGAGAATGGCGTTGCGTGTGGGTAATCTGACACCAGCGTGTTCAAAAACACAAGAATTCATGCTAACTTCATACAAAAAAAAAAAGGGAAGAAGCGCAGTTCTTATATTAATAGCGAGATAAACATCGAAACTGTAACATTGATAAATATAGAAGCAAGGATTCTGATGCCTTGTAACCTATCCCACTGAGGTGTAACACGCCTTATTGATGTAACGTGTCTGTGGCATGAAAATTTTTATCATTTTATATCCTGAAAGTGAATAATTTCTCGCTGGAATAAATTACTTACGTTTGGAAAGGCATATTGTCTCATTTTTCTATTTGGATTTCTCAGGTATGGCATCCTTGCGAAAGATCTTACCATACGGCATTGAACAAGATTATTGTTTTGCTGCAGCTTGTATGTTTATGTAGATTATTGCCCACTGAAAGAATTTGTTTCTTTGCCCATACACATTAATTTCGAATAATGTTGTCGAACTTCTCTGTAATTCAGTAAACTCACAAGCTTATGGGTTTTTAAAGCCGTAAACAGTGTATTATGCCGTTGCTATTTTTATAATTAATTTTTGATTTTTAAACGCGCCTATTTATGTAGCATACGCTCTTAAAACCCACACGCAACTTCTAGTTTTTTTCTTCTTTCTTGTGCTTCTTGACGAATGTTTTACGTGATAAAAGTTGCACTTCCGCTCCATGCGTTTGCCTGTTTGTCTTGGTATTCTCTGTGTGTTTGTTTTCGCTGTGCTATGTCCTAGATACCATACAGAGTGAATAATAAGTTGCATAGTAAACATATACTAGTGTTTAGTCACGAATACGTACTGAAATAGAATATTGTTAACAGTGAAAAGTAAAATTCCTATTTGGGAGAAACAGTTCAATATTTCACAACGCTGTAGANAAATAGAATATTGTTAACAGTGAAAAGTAAAATTCCTATTTGGGAGAAACAGTTCAATATTTCACAACGCTGTAGATTATAAAAATTTTATTTGCCACATATTAAATGCACCTTGTTCATTCAACTTTGAACTACACATTAAAAAAAACTAAATTATGTAGCCAGACTCTACAGAAAGTCTGGTTAAACTTCATAATTTATATTTATAAAAGGACAAAAGACTGACTCACTGATATATCAACACCCAGCCTCGACCGTTGGTCCTAGAAACATGAAATTTTGAGGAAACATTTATTATGTGATGCAAGCAGCAACTTGCCTATTTCGGCCCCTTTCTTTTTTTTATTTTCGGCACCCAAGAGATGGCAGTGAGCGTGTGTGAATTTTTAAATAAATAAGTGGGATGAATTTTTTAGTTATGTCACGCGATAGATGCGGAGACAACTACAGCACACCAAATAAGTACTATGCCGGTATGATTCAGCCTTAAACGTACGGCGGATTGTGAGAGTTACCTACTATTTAGAAAAATATTTTAACGAAACCACGATTTCCACGCGGTCAGTGTCGCGGGAAAAGCTTCTTGTACATTACATTTAAAGAGCGAGGATTCCGAAATAGTCTAGCTGCGAATTCCAATGAGCTTTATGAACATCTGTCAGATTGTCTGAGAGTCTCAGTCGAACCTGTTTTCGCTGTTATTGTGGTTCAAAGGACAGCTGCCACACAACCGCTCTGCAAAAAATCTACATTTCCTCACAGTAAATTTGTGAATTTACAATCCAGTTTAATATATATCCAACTAAACGAAACTACGTATTGCTTGGGAATTTGCTTGTCTTGAAAGTTAGAATTCATACAGCCCTATTTTCCAATTTTCTTAAGTTTATTCTGTGAACGTTGTTTTCTTTAATATTTCAGTTGAAGATATTAATTTTGATGAGAGTTTCTCGAAACCGTTGGTGCCGCAGTGGTGCAGTGGTTAGACTACTCGTCTCTCACCTAGGTGGTTCGCCTAGGTTTGATTGCTGACGGGGTCACTCCCGGATTTTCGCGTGTGGGAATCGTGCCGGACGATGCCGCTGGTCGGCTGCTTTTCTCGAGAATCTCCCGTTTACCTCGCCCTTTCATTCCGACGCTGCTACACACTCACCTCGCTTCACCCTCCTCACCTCTCAAGCCCAAATCTCTTCACTCACTCACTTGAACCGTAAAAACTCGTGACCAGTTGCACAAATCGACAGATGTGAACAAAATGGTAGCAGAATTGAATACGCTACGCACGTGAAATGACAGCTTCAAATTTCCCTGCTATTTGAAAAGCCGTACCTTTATCTGTCTGACAAATGAAAACCTATGATCAGACAAATTCCTTGATGACTCCTAGGTGGCTCCATGACGCTAGTTATGTCATTGGGGTAGGTAAGTATCATGGAGTAAACACAGACGTCACTCAATTAGCTTTCATCTGTGATGTTGTGCGGGCTGAAGCTACCCCTGGAAGTCGAAGGTGCCCCTGGAAGTTAAACGCATCGGAATGTGTGGTGGATATGTAGTAAAATATAGTAGTTAGTTAATCTTAATGTCTCGTCGACAGCGAGGTCGTTATAGACGGAGCAAGTTGCTCAGAGAAGTGGAAACGGGAAAGGAATCTGTTATGGCCTATAGTAAGAAACAATCACCGCATTCGCCTGGTGTGGATTCGGAGAACGATAGCAAAGTTAACTTCAGGATGGCTGGAACGTGAATCGAACTCAGGTCCTCATAAGATTCACCACTGCACCTCGGAGCCAGAATATACGGAGCTCTTCATATTAACGGACCGGCCACTGTGGTGTTGTCGAATACACGCCGGTCCGTGTTTTGAGCGGGGGTGTATTCGAATTCTGGGTCCGTGCTGAATTTTTAGGAATTAACAAGGGCAAATTAATATGTAAGAACCTCTTCCATCTTTCACTTATGCCAGAGTGCCACGATATAATGTTCTGTGTAAGCTCCGATGGAAGCTTTTACGAAGCCTGCTTGCTATTCGAGCTTGCATGCAAGCAGTTATCGAGTATTCAATGATATATCCTGTCACACGATACATGCTGTCACACAAGTAAACAAGCGCGTGCATTTGTTTTGATTTTGCTTCTGAAATTGTGGTTCCAACAATAAATTAATTCTCAGCTTCTGCAATGTCCGTTAACGTACGGAGCTTGAAAGTTTCGTGTAATAATTGGAACTTTTTGTTTTTCAATGGTTCTCAATCTGTGATCCGCGGACCACTGCTGGCCCGTGGCTTGATCCTGGTGGACTGCGAAATCATATTTATAATTCGTTTTGTTAATATATATTTTAAAATAAATTTTGCAATTTAATTTTTTAATATTAAGTTTATGGTAATAATTCTAAGTGTTATTGGTGTTAATTCATTTTAATGGGTAGTAACATTTTTATATCTACGTTTTGCTAGGCCTGCTTTGAGGTAGCCAAAAGACGAGTGTGTTAATAAAATCTAGTTAAATAAAAATGTAATTTATCGTTGGTTCTCCACCTTTACCTGACCATAATCTACCTTAGTTTATGTAATCAGATGCCCTAATTGGCATTGGTCTGGATTCCTGGCGCAACACAGTTAACGGTCTGTAACACACTTTCGTACGCTAATTTCCGCGCGGTATAACACAACACGCCACTGCACCTGAGAAACCCCATTAAAACTAGTGTAGTTGAAGCCATAACTAAAACGCGAAACTCCGGAACAACAACAAAGTGCACGTCAAAGCGTCACGCAAAACCGTGCTCGTGTGGCGCGGCTGGTGGTTTTAAAGCAGAGTTACACTTGTGAGATCGTTTGTCGTCCTGGGCATGTAGTACGGCGTGTAAAATGAAACGTCAATGAAACGGGTAAAAAAGTATTAGCACCAAGTGAAGTTTGTTAAATACGAGCTCTGGCCGTACAGATGAAATGTGCCCTTTTGCGCTGGAGTGGATGTGATGGGTATCCTGTATACACGAGTAACTTGTACAAGATTTATATAGTACATCGTGGTACTGAGAAGCGAAGGAGTACTTTTCTGTTCAGAGCTCAACACGAGTTCGACAATACAGAACGATTCCAGTATTTTCAGAAAAGTTTCGTTTTGCGGCAAATCATTGTAATGCCCGGCCCGCCAATCTACCTCAAGGCACGAGTTTTCTTAGATTTGAACATAAGTGTGCGTGAAAAGATGATTTGTGCTAAAACATTACTACACACTCAATATTTATACCTTACTAAGAATTTGTCTCAACGCGCATTTGAGGTCATTCCCATAAATAACAGCGGGCATACAATGATTTTTTTTTGAACGGCTCCTTTTTTTTGAAATCGGAAAAAAAGAATTTTTGTCCAGTAAGAAATTCGAAACGAGACTTACGAAGTCATTCTGAGCTTCCGTATGAGAAAGATTGAAAAAAGGCCCACAAGCACTGGCAGTACGCAGAAAAAGTTTCAGTCTAGCCTTGCGTACTGTACAATGTCAGTCGAATTTCAAATTCGTGGTATTCAGAACATAAGTGCTGAAATAACTGAAGGTTGCTGTACATTCGTCCTTGGGAGATATTTTTGAAATCATGGAACATGAGTTAGTAAGTTCCAATACATCCCATTTAAAAAGCACATTCTACATGGCCGGCTCTGTCACTTAAAATATATCGTACCGTAACGATGTTCTATGGCAATGCATGGTGTGTTGAACTTCGATTATAAAACGTTGCAAATTCCTACCTGATTCAGAGTGAAATTGATTCACTAGTATGTTAAGTGAAATATACATATACGAGTAGCATTTCACTAAATAAAATTATTAATTTAATTTACCAATAATTTTTTAATGGACTGTACTGAATTTTTAAATGATACATGCCAAAGGTGGCTGAGTTTAAACGCACCGTGTTATGTTACGAAACGAAATGGCGAGCTCCAGATTACGCGCAACTGCAGTCCCCACTGACACGAAACTCGATTTCGCACATGCGGCATTTCTCGCGGAAACACGCCCTCCAGCCGCATGCGTATTTAATTTGGTTAATCAGCTTTCCCCTTGTCGAGGGCGGTGTGGATAAACAATTTTTCTTCCAGATATCGTTAGCCCGCCCATCGCTATTTGGCTCGGGGGGTAAGGGGATGGGCGAGTTAGAATCTGACAAAAGGAGGAGGGGATTGTTTTGTGGGGGGGGCGACATCACCCCCAATTGCCTGCTCCGCGAGCCAATTCAAGGCTGCGTTTAATTGGTGTCTGGCCAGTTACACACACGTCTCTGCCACAATGCAGCCCGCACTTGGGCGCGTTCGCAAACGCACGAATCATGAGGCGGCCGGCCAGTGTGGAAGTTGTGAAACGTTTTTGAAAAATGTCGACATACTGCTGTGTTGTAAAGGAATTGGCAGATCAACGGCCCTAATTTCAGTACACACGTCAGCGCGAATGCCAACTGAGTCGGTGGTTGGTGCTTTTAAGTATATTCGTACATCGTGCAGATAAATCAGTGTTTTGGATCATTAAAATCGCACGCATTCAAAATTACTTTCACGAGGCGTTATTTACGCACAGGCAAATGCACCATTAATCGTATAAGTTACCGCCAAGCCAGTGAAACTCAGTTACTAAAATTATGGATAGTTTTTCAGCGAGTCCAGTGAAATTTACAGATCTGCAATAAAATGTCACTGGTATAAAGAAATGTTCGCTGTTTGAGCTTAACCCATTCACACCAAGTGTGTGTACACATAACGCACAGGAAAGTTATTTTTGGCCGGTACTATAACTTCCAAGTAACAGTCCTTAATATCTTCCCTGTGGGTAACTGAATTCATAAGCCCTGCAACTGTTCTGTTTTGTAAATGGTTCATATTACTATAACCGAGCACAAGGCCTATAGCTAATTGGTTGTTGTAACAAAACTAGTGCTTTGTCGGAATCAGTACAGTGCGCATAACTAAATGTCTTATTTGCAACACCTGAAACCCTGAAACCAAAGACTAAAGTGGATTTGTAACGGTAAATATGAGATATTCCTACGCTTTTCATTTTCGAACAGACGTATCGACATAAAATCCATAGGTGCAGCACAACTTGAGTGTTGTAAAAAGTTTGTCTGCTTTAGACTTCGCATTGAACATTGTTTTCCGGAAAGTTAACAATCCGTGTAACCTAATATTTTTTGTTTCTTGCGGACTCGTGGAAGGAACGAGTTAGAAGCCAAGAAACGCCATCTACATACGAGACGGGTGCTAGATGCATCTGTTGGAATTTAGCCACTTCAAACGAGAGTCTCGTAGCTTCGCATGTTTAATTATTGGTGTAAATTTTTATGAATAAATTAAAATCACTCAAAATCTTCCCATTTTCCTTACAAGTATATTGCAGTGGATGAAAATTAACCGAAAGTAAGCGAAAATTGCTCCAAACCTGTTAAAGTTTGAAAAATCGAATCCCCTCATATTTGTAAAAAAATCCGTATTGGTCGTTTAGGGGTTCATATTTGAATTGAGTTAATGTACGACACAAGTAGTATGTCAACGACGTTTTTCTGCATTTAGAAATGTTTTTAAGCACAGATGTGTCGGAGCTGAGCGAGTACATATCTAAGCTAATTACAGATGGTGCAAAACTTTTATGACTTGTGTAGTTTCCATAAAAATGTTTTTAAAATATTGCTATGGAATCTAGACACTTGGCGTGCAGTACAGTTTTTGATGTATTGAAAATGGACAACACTGAGTTCAGGTGAGAAATTTAGCGGAGGTGTGTGTGTGTGTATGTGTGTGTTTGTGTGTCTGCTGTGAACTTTAGCGACGTCTGTCAAGAGTGCTGGGCGGACAGATGTGCGGGAGGTTTGCTCGGGTGCGCAGCCTCTTTGCGGTCCAGCAAGGACAGCATCTCGTATTTCCTTGCCGAGATGTTTGCTCCTGTCGCAACTCCTGAGCCGCGGTGTGCGTGGGGAGGGGGGGTGGAGGAGGAGAAACAAGGGATAATCTTGTTTGCTCGGCCGCCTCTGTTGGTAATCCCTCAGCTGTCCGGGTCGCGTGAAGAATGGCTGGCCTTCGGAATTAGCGCGTGCGCGCGCACCATCTACCTCTTCCTCACCTCTCCTCCACAAACTCCTTAAGCGGCCTGACGCGAGTACGTGTATAAATTAGGGGCGCTATTCTTACTCACTTTTCCACGCGTAGGAAGCCCAGTTATGTATGCGTGCATCGCTAGCCGGGCGTGGCGGAGTTAACGATATTCTGATAGGCAATTGACTATTACATTTGGTGCCATGGTAACTTACACTAATTATTTCCATTACGTACATCGATTACCGGTATTCGGAAAAGGGAATGAGTGGATTGTAGAGGCGTATAAAAGTTGGAAGAAACCATGAACAGCCTATTCCTGTTCAATTTGAAAGGATATGTTTTTGGAGGACAATCAGTTAGATATCCCATTGGCTAACAGCCAGCCAGTAATAAAACCTTATTCAGTGAAATAAGCGTGTCAAATATGGCGCGAACCAACAGGACTGTGGTAAGTGGAAAGCAGATACCAACATAAATATCGTTCCTATACAATTTAGGATACAAGTGACGCATTTCTAGCTTGTCTTGGAATGCCAGTAAATGTGTGCAGACTGCAAAGTGTAAGGGGCCTTTCTATAGTGACAGGGGTGCTCAGACTGTGCCATCAGCGATCGACCGCAAAAAAAGTGGGGGGTAAGCGATCGACAAAAAAAAAGTAAGGGGGTAGAACTGAGCTCTAACATGACAGATGGTAAGCCTGTCGCTGTTACGACCTATGTATGTTTTTTTTTTTTTGTTAAGCCCCGGCCACACTCGCGTGTTACTATGCCGAGTACACTTTGATCAGGTTATGTTTTTTAAATTTTGTAAATCGTTGCCGCCATTTTTCGAAGAGCGAGAATATTCATAACGATTAGCGCGAAGGTGTACTCTCATAACGATTAGCGCTCCAGGTGACAGATAAAATTGTTGTTTGATTTTACCAAACTTGCAAACTTGCCAAAACGGAATAAAACTCACTAGGTGGTTTCTTAATCCAGAAAGCCATTCTTTACAAACAATGGGAGCAACAATTCTAGGCCGCGCCGACAACTCCGGCGGTGCGCGGCGTTCTTTTCGGCGTGACTTTACATTTTATTATTAAGTATCACAGTGTCGCCGTACGAGTGACCGACGGAAGGCGCTTATTTTTAATTTCTTGAGGGAATGTGGACACATGTCCGCGATCACCTCTTAAAGCTCTCGCGATCGACCGTTTGAGCATCCCTGCTATAGTCCATTCACGATTACTTCCAACTTTACTGAAGCCCTGCTTAAGTTATACTCCTAGGCTATTCCTCCACCACATGCAAGCAAAGCCAACCAAAGTCTAGAAAATTACACCAAAGTGACCACGCACCGTATTTGTGTGCACTCATTTCAGTAATACTTTTTATGAGAACATACTTATTACTAGACATCCATTACGAACACGCCTATTTATGCCCTGTTTTTATTCATATTAATTATAACTGAAATATTACAATTCGTAGATAAAATAGTAGTAAAAGTTCAATTTAACCAAAAATAAGATAATTCCACGTAAGCAGAAGGAAAAAGCGCCTGTTATACACGACATATTTAGGAAACAACAAGAAATGTTGTATACGGGATGATTATTCAAATGTTTGATTCAAAAAGTGTGTGGAAACCGCGAATAGACTATAGTTGCCATATGTGTCTCACTGTAAGCAGTTGTGTAGATTCTATTTTTTTTTTTAACCATAAAATATTTCAAATAATGAAATAATTTTCCAGGGCAGAAATGAAAGTCGATATTTCGTCGGCAATTCATAAATTTGGTTATTGAAACATTAATTTGGTTGTTGAAAAGTGTCAAATTCAGCGTAAATAGTTGCAAGCAGCTCTCTTTTTTTTTAATACATTTTTCTACGAAACAATGTTTTCAACTATACCGACAATGCTGTATCTTTTCTGAACAGATTTCTGTATTGGAACCGTATAGTCAGCGCTTGAAATTCTGAGGGAATAGAAAACACGCGAATTCTACTTATTTTCTATCAACGTCGGAATGTTTCCTTACGACCGGACGTGGGCTTGGGGCGTTTACAATTGTTTACTCGGGANAGTTAACGATATTCTGATAGGCAATTGACTATTACATTTGGTGCCATGGTAACTTACACTAATTATTTCCATTACTTACATCGATTACCGGTATTCGGAAAAGGGAATGAGTGGATTGTAGAGGCGTATAAAAGTTGGAGGAAACCGTGGACAGCCTATTCCTGTTCAATTTGAAAGGATATGTTTTTGGAGGACAATCAGTTAGATATCCCATTGGCTAACAGCCAGCCAGTAATAAAACCTTATTCAGTGAAATAAGCGTGTCAAATATGGCGCGAACCAACAGGACTGTGGTAAGTGGAAAGCAGATACCAACATAAATATCGTTCCTATACAATTTAGGATACAAGTGACGCATTTCTAGCTTGTCTTGGAATGCCAGTAAATGTGTGCAGACTGCAAAGTGTAAGGGGCCTTTCTATAGTGACAGGGGTGCTCAGACTGTGCCATCAGCGATCGACCGCAAAAAAAGTGGGGGGTAAGCGATCGACAAAAAAAAAGTAAGGGGGTAGAACTGAGCTCTAACATGACAGATGGTAAGCCTGTCGCTGTTACGACCTATGTATGTTTTTTTTTTTTTGTTAAGCCCCGGCCACACTCGCGTGTTACTATGCCGAGTACACTTTGATCAGGTTATGTTTTTTAAATTTTGTAAATCGTTGCCGCCATTTTTCGAAGAGCGAGAATATTCATAACGATTAGCGCGAAGGTGTACTCTCATAACGATTAGCGCTCCAGGTGAAGGATAAAATTGTTGTTTGATTTTACCAAACTTGCAAACTTGCCAAAACGGAATAAAACTCACTAGGTGGTTTCGTAATCCAGAAAGCCATTCTTTACAAACAATGGGAGCAACAATACTAAGCCGCGCCGACAACTCCGGCGGTGCGCAGCGTTCTTTTCGGCGTGACTTTACATTTTATTATTACGTATCACAGTGTCGCCGTACGAGTGACCGACGGAAGGCGCTTATTTTTAATTTCTTGAGGGAATGTGGACATATGTCCGCGATCACCTCTTAAAGCTCTCGCGATCGACCGTTTGAGCATCCCTGCTATAGTCCATTCACGATTACTTCCAACTTTACTGAAGCCCTGCTTAAGTTATACTCCTAGGCTATTCCTCCACCACATGCAAGCAAAGCCAACCAAATCTAGAAAATTACACCAAAGTGACAACGCACCGTATTTGTGTGCACTCATTTCAGTAATACTTTTTATGAGAACATACTTATTACTAGACATCCGTTACGAACACGCCTATTTATGCCCTGTTTTTATTCATATTAATTATAACTGAAATATTACAATTCGTAGATAAAATAGTAGTAAAAGTTCAATTTAACCAAAAATAAGATACTTCCACGTAAACAAGTAAAAAGCGCCTGTTATACACGACATATTTAGGAAACAACAAAAAATGTTGTATACGGGATGATTATTCAAATGTTTGATTCAAAAAGTGTGTAGAAACCGCGAATAGACTATAGTTGCCATATGTGTCTCACTGTAAGTAGTTGTGTAGATTCTATTTTTTTTAACCATAAAATATTTCAAATAATGAAATCATTTTCCAGGGCAGAAATGAAAGTCGATATTTCGTCGGCAATTCATAAATTTGGTTATTGAAACATTAATTTGGTTGTTGAAAAGTGTCAAATTCAGCGTAAATAATTGCAAGCAGCTCTCTTTTTTTTTATACATTTTTCTACGAAACAATGTTTTCAACTATAGCGACAATGCTGTATCTTTTCTGAACAGATTTCTGTATTGAAACCGTATAGTCATGCGCTTGAAATTCTGAGGGAATAGAAAACACGCGAATTCTATTTATTTTCTATCAACGTCGGAATGTTTCCTTACGACCGGACGTGGGCTTGGGGCGTTTACAATTGTTTACTCGGGANTTATTTTCTATCAACGTCGGAATGTTTCCTTACGACCGGACGTGGGCTTGGGGCGTTTACAATTGTTTACTCGGGAGTGAGTGACATGCAGCCGACCAAAGAAATTTCGTTTGTTTGCAAAACATAAGTTCGATGCAAAGTTTTTTTTTAAGGTTATATTTTTATTCTTACATAACATTTCTAAGGAAATACCCAATTATACGACGGCAGTAGTTGTTGGCAGAAAGCTGGCCCTTACCGCAAAGCAAGTTTTAAAAGTACTAATACCGCAGGTCTGTTAGGACTGTATTGTTTTTATTTGTGAATTTAATTCGCAGATTCCGTCTGAAAACACCAGTCTTGAGAAATGATACAGCTATATTGTATTTGATTAGGTTAGTCATAATTAACAATTGAATTCAAAAAGTCACGTTTGTTTTGAATTTCCATCGACTGGAATTAATAATTGTCATCTTTGTTTTTGAATCGTAAAGAAATGGGTCCATTTCCACGGTCGACGATTACTACGTAAATTTTAACGCACAGATTTTTAACGATGCACAGTTATCGCCATCTATTTTGATAATTCAGTTCGTAGTGCTGCCTACGAGCTATGGTACAACTACACAAAAACAAAGCTGGTTTATTCTTCCTAGAGAAAATAATATTAACATTTATTAGTTACGCTTGGACAAATAAAGTGTTCGCAAAAACAGCAGTAACTATTTTAAAAGAGATTCAGGATACCAGTACCTNAGTTACGCTTGGACAAATAAAGTGTTCGCAAAAACAGCAGTAACTATTTTAAAAGAGATTCAGGATACCAGTACCTGAGTACCCATTGTTAAATACCGTAGATACTCAATACAAATGTTGTGCATATGATACAGATTACATAACATGTGATTTATTTGGCTAAGTTAATTATGAGCATAGAAACTTTGTTCCCATATCCCGAAAGTTTCGATTTTTCGGTGTGANGATTTATTTGGCTAAGTTAATTATGAGCATAGAAACTTTGTTCCCATATCCCGAAAGTTTCGATTTTTCGGTGTGATATTTTGAAAACTATAATCATGTGACTACAAATATCTACATTTACGTGGGTCCTCATATAAATCTCTTTCAGTTAATGAGAAAAAAAATCGCGAAATGTGGCCTTAAATATGTTAACAGCAGTTTATATTACGGATAAAGGAATATAGGCTTATACTTCGTCTAGTTTATTATAGGTCTCCATAATTGATTATTCCTCAGTAGTTAAAATTATACTTCAATTTGTTATTTATTATAATGAATGTTGTATATTGGTTATTTGGGGGTTGATGTGGAGGGGGGAGACGTATCCCTTTGCCTAACAATTTTACTGTCCCAGACTTGTGTTTTACAATATATGTTTATTTTTAGTTTTTTGGTATTTGTGCTATCACTGCAAGTGATCCTATCAACGTTTATAAAATTATAGGAAAACATCGAATGAACTGTACATTTTCCTTTCAAGTATTATGTTCACAGTGACAGCTTGGACTCAGTTTATATTAGAAAATTTACTGTAACTTTTGTCTTCAGGTGAGAATTGAGAAAAATTTCTTTTGGACCAGTTTCATTCTTATTATATATATTTTTTTCCTATTTTGCCATTCTAAGCACGAATCAGTGATATCAACCAGTGAAATAGCATTCACTGAAAGTCAGTTGATAAGCTACTGCCGACTGGCAAATCAAGGAAATGAACTGGAAACAAGTGACTTACTGCTGTGAAATTCTCGACATTCTGCGGGAATCACAAATAAATCGGTCAAATTCAGCCATTATATTAATTAGTGACAAGGCACTGATTATCAGTTGCGTCATTTCTACTGGATTTCATTTATTTGGCTCAATTATCATTGTTTTGAATTTAGAGTGTAAAATTTAATATATCGCGTAATAATTCTTATTTTGTACGTTTTGTATCAATTAAAACACACTAAGTTTATCTGCATGAAGTACCTTGTCGTCAAGTCGTGAGGTATATTTGACAGTGTGCATAGTACGAATTGGTTTCTAATGAAAAATTTTATGTACACCGCCTCCCAAAAAAAAATGTATAGCTAACGACGCCCATGCTACATGCAGGTAGTTATAACTTGATGAATGTGTCTCTGTGTGTGTGTATCAGTTAGCAGTATTGTCTGTACAAGTGTGCTTGTCAATGTATTATAATGCTACAGTTTATTTTTTTTATGCTGTACTTCAACAAATGTACGATTCCGCAAAGAACGTTAAATGAAATATAGAAGTATTGTCCAGCTTTGTCAGAGTGTTACTTACATATGCGAATTATGGTGTTTGTTTACNATGCTGTACTTCAACAAATGTACGATTCCGCAAAGAGCGTTAAATGAAATATAGAAGTATTGTCCAGCTTTGTCAGAGTGTTACTTACATATGCGAATTATGGTGTTTGTTTACGCAAGAAGTTGTGCAAAAATATAAATTCCACTTTCTTCTTTCGGTTAAGATTAGTGTACGTGATAATATTTACGTGCGAATAGCGACACACAAAGAAGGGGTACACAGAAGTTTCCTCGACAAAGTCCCACGTCTCGGTTCTCCCCCCAAACAATAAAAGAAGCGCCTAGAGAACCTGGAATTTATTTCCATTCTCCAGAACAAAGTTCCCGCGATACCCCAAGTTTCCACTCGAAAAATTGAAATCAAGAGACTCTGTAAAAAGTTCTCTCAATGGGGCTGCTTGCGATGGCAAGGAGGAAGAGGCACGGCGGAGAAGAGGGTCGACTTGGAAACGGCACCAACTTTGCAAATGAAACTTTCCCACAAACTTTAGTACATAGTTTGTCACAGACTCTTGGAGGAGGGGAGAGGGGTTGAGTATATAGTCCTCCCTCCTTTCCACGCAACGTAAATGAATCTGGAAGTGCTCCTTCTCCTAATTTCGTACCCCGGAGCACCCTGCAGAAGTGACACGTCGCTCGTGGCTCGTTGTGCCCGAAATATTCCGCAACTAGAGGCTCCTTCCGACTGAGCGTGCGGAAATTCTCTCTCTCTCCCTCTGTGCTCGCAGACGTCTTCGCAAAACCACTAGCCTTTGCAATCTCGACGCTAATTCTTCTTAGCGTTATGTCCAATGTCACATGATACGTATGTATCCATTGCACTGCGTTGGAGTATTTCCCCTCCTACTTGTAACTCCCGATAAATATATACCGTGCTTATCGGTTGTTCANGTGGCTCGTTGTGCCCGAAATATTCCGCAACTAGAGGCTCCTTCCGACTGAGCGTGCGGAAATTCTCTCTCTCTCTCTCTGTGCTCGCAGACGTCTTCGCAAAACCACTAGCCTTTGCAATCTCGACGCTAATTCTTCTTAGCGTTATGTCCAATGTCACATGATACGTATGTATTCATTGCACTGCGTTGGAGTATTTCCCCTCCTACTTGTAACTCCCGATAAATATATACCGTGCTTATCGGTTGTTCANCATTGCACTGCGTTGGAGTATTTCCCCTCCTACTTGTAACTCCCGATAAATATATACCGTGCTTATCGGTTGTTCATGAATATGTTTGTACTTCCTTCCCGTAAACTTTTTGCACTTGCAAAACTGTTAGCGTCAAATTGGCTGTGTACGTTCAAGCCCATACTATAATTAAAATAATACTTAAAAATAATGCGGCATATGTTATATACACGAAATAATTGTAGTTACCATGAAAAATAAAGCACCATTTCATACATCATGGCGAATACGTTGAAATCCACGCTGTAAGAAAATTACAAATTTTGCATACGGAGCGCTATTCACACACTAAACCCTTTAAAGAATTTTATAACGGTAGATAGGAAAAACACGAATTAATTCTGGCTCTGTTGTAAAAAAAAATCGTAGGCTTTTACATATTTACTTTTTAGCTCTCTCTGAATAATATCAAAAATATATCAGGAAGCTTAACGTTTCATAATAAACTAACCCAACTTGCGTTGCTATGAAACGGATTATACATCGAGCGTAATTTCAATACTCCGAAGTCCAACGCGTATTTTGTATGCAGATATCGCATACGGAAATCGATTCCACTTGCGAGGCTTTGTATACTGTATAACACACACACACACAGACACACACACACACACCTCAAACAGCTCATGCGCCTAGGAAGCCCCACCCGCGACGTCCTGCTATTCGTCCGTTAAGTTCTGTGTTTGCGCTGCACACTAGCGATCAATT
Organism: Clitarchus hookeri; assembly: GCA_002778355.1. Taxonomy (NCBI): domain Eukaryota; kingdom Metazoa; phylum Arthropoda; class Insecta; order Phasmatodea; family Phasmatidae; genus Clitarchus; species Clitarchus hookeri. Next base: position 61,652 of record NQII01005932.1, read on the forward strand.
CACGAATCCTAAGTTTACGTTGAAAACCTTTAAATCACCCCAATATCCTAGGGTGGCGTCGGTTCACCTGGATACATAATTCGGCGGTCGGTTTGGCTTTTAAGAGCCCACGATAAACATAAACAAAGAACATATCGCAACGGCTCACGAGCAGGCAGCAGTTATGGACATGTATGTGTGCATTATACACAGTGAACGTAGGCCGCGGTGACTGAGTGGTTCGACTGCTCGCCTCCCACCAAGACGAACCGGGTTCAATCCCCGGCCGGGTCACTCCCGGATGATGCCGCTGGTCGGCGGGTTTTCTCGGGGATCTCCTGTTTCCCCCACTCTTGCATTCCGGCGCTGCTCCATACTCGCCTCATTTCACCTTCATCGGCTCTCAAGACCTCGTTGTTAAGAGTCGCCTAAATCTTTCAACTCTCAACTACATTGAACGTCTTGCATTCATTTACTCAGGCCTAAAGAAGTAACAGTTTAATTGTTTACTCATGGCCCTGCTTTGTTTTGATTGGCTTTATTTAAGGGTGGGGAAGGTGGGAGGTAGGCGGCTTACGCACCAAACTGAGCGTACGCTTAACACCTAATAATAGCACACGCATGTAGGCTTATATCTTATCCAGAACTCGTGGTCTGCTATAATCACCCTCGNCTTAACACCTAATAATAGCACACGCATGTAGGCTTATATCTTATCCAGAACTCGTGGTCTGCTATAATCACCCTCCCGCATCGAAGTTCCGAACATAGCGCGTTGTGAGGCATTTTAGTGTCAGTGCATGAATATGTATCAGGCGTGTGGTAGTGTGTGCCCTCGTATTCGTAATTGCTGTGTTTCCGTCGTGAGTTTGAGCTGGCCCGGGCTTACCTGTTCTGATCCCAGGACGTGAATACGTGATGCGTGCGGCGTGTGNCCGTCGTGAGTTTGAGCTGGCCCGGGCTTACCTGTTCTGATCCCAGGACGTGAATACGTGATGCGTGCGGCGTGTGTGGCGGGCAGCGAGGTGTCGTAGGAAACAATCACGCCAGCAAAATTGCACTACTACCTCGGCGATTTTGGTTTCACGCTGAGAGGGGTTTGCAGCATGCTTGAGCAGCTTTCCCCGGTTAACACGATAAGTTCTTGATGAAGGTGGCGCAGAACTTCACGTTATAAGCAGTATTGTGGCCGCCATTATACGTCAAGCTGGCGGAATGAAAAAGCAATGAATGCATTTTGGCTGCTGAGAGAATTGACACTGATCTCTATTGAGGTGAAAAGGTACTTATGATTATATATGTACGTCTGTAATGTNGGCTGCTGAGAGAATTGACACTGATCTCTATTGAGGTGAAAAGGTACTTATGATTATATATGTACGTCTGTAATGTAAACTATGTTGGACTGTACGTTTTTGTTTAGTCAGTAAGTAATCTTTGTTTTTCTCGCTGTATTTGCGACAATCAGCTGCTTTGAACCGAGTATCTTCTTGAAGGCGCCAAGCATTGCACTGAAATTTGTCATATCAGTTATGCTCTTCGCCATAAAAGAAGTATATGCGACGTAGCGGGCACAAGGAATAATCTGCCAAATCAAAGGATATATTTTTTAATCTTAAAAGACTGGTCTGGAAATACTTTAACCACAAGGGAATTGAAATTTTCAACGTTGAGGTTACACGGCCTCTCGCGTGAAACCTTATGACAGGTCCACTTAAACTGCGGCTNGGCTGCTGAGAGAATTGACACTGATCTCTATTGAGGTGAAAAGGTACTTATGATTATATATGTACGTCTGTAATGGAAACTATGTTGGACTGTACGTTTTTGTTTAGTCAGTAAGTAATGTTTGTTTTTCTCGCTGTATTTGCGACAATCAGCTGCTTTGAACCGAGTATCTTCTTGAAGGCGCCAAGCAATGTTGCACTGAAATTTGTCATATAAGTTATGCTCTTCGCCATAAAAGAAGTATATACGACGTAGCGGGCACAAGGAATAATCTGCCAAATCAAAGGATATATTTTTTAATCTTAAAAGACTGGTCTGGAAATACTTTAACCACAAGTGAATTGAAATTTTCAACGTTGAGGTTACACGGCCTCTCGCGTGAAACCTTATGACAGGTCCACTTAAACTGCGGCTGGACAACGTTGGACCCAAAAAAATTATTGTAATAACATACAAATAACATCTGAGTTACTGAGTAGGTTACTGCGAAAGTCTGTATCACGACCTGTCACCCGCGTCACCACTGATAGCTACCTTACGAAGGTCCACTTTTTTTCATATGACAGGCACAATAAGTGTCAGCACCTGCCATCAGCTGATTTGTAACTTGCACGTTGGCAGCACTTGCATTAATTTGTGCGCAAGACATGAATCCACAAATTTGAGAATTTGAGATTGCCCTCAAAGGTCAATAACAGTATTGGTGTTTCAGCAACCTAATTTTTTAAAAGACGGTTCCTTTTCTATTTTGTACTTCAAATTATTTCAACTTTCATTTTACTTTTTTGTGTGCGAATACAAAGCTCCGCGCTACCCTCGCACTGTAGTAAACAAAGACTCGAAGCGGTAAGCGCCTGTTGACAGTCGAGGCCGTTGCCACTACGCATGCGCGTGAGAACGAGTCACTTACCAGCTACCATCGGTTAGTTTAAACTGCAATTACTCATCCAATTATTATTAGGTTCGTTTAAACCATAAAATCACGTATTCACCTACTACCCTAAGTCCTGTTAGGTTGGGATACTATGTTAAGAAATTATGCGCAGTTACAACCGGCGGCCCACAGACCCTCGTGTCTTCACAGACAACGCCGACCACGTTTATATCTGAAGCCGAATGTAAATTGTGAAAGCCAAGCATTTACAAAGAAAAATTAAATCCGCCAAAAATTCTATTCCACTATTACCAAGGCTCTGAATTATTACAAATGCGTCCAACAACCAAAAGTTAAATATAGTCGAATTTAAATAATTTATGTAGGAGGAAAATGTTTGAAAATTGCTCCCCCCCTTTTTTTTTTCCCCCAATTTTTTTTTGTATACCAGTTTTCTCCCCCTAAAATTAATAAAAACTGTTAAAGTATTTTTATTTTCAGGCTTGCGTTAAGATCAGATTAACGAAACTAAAAACAGAAGTTGGCCATTCGAGGTTTCCTGAAAGCAGTTCATTAGAAACTATTATGAGATTAGCAGGTTGTAACTCTGCTTGTAATACCAAAAAGGTTTTATTTAAAAACATTTATTTAACCCTGTTTGTTTTACTGGACCAAGCAATAACACTGACTCCATAACTGCGAAAAATAGCGAAAATTAATTAAATTTTTGTGGGAAACTCACCGTGTCCTTTATAATGTATTTTAATATTACACCACCATTTCTGCAATAGTGGCATATGTTAAACTTTCAGGTTTTTTTTCTGATGGTGTAAACTGGAACTTCTTTCTCTGCTTAATATATGGCCTTTTTTTCAATGCGTGGTTAAAGATAATTAAATTTCAACTAGTTTTACAGTTAACTGAACATTGTGCTAAAAAGATAATTGTTAATAATATTAGTAATAATAATAATTATTATTATTTTTATTTTGCAACACTTAGTTTTATACGAGTTTATCGTAGTTCGTCCACATCTTCTACACATAAATAATTCTTATTACATATATGAAAATGTTTGCATAGTGTTTCTTAACATTAGTGTTTCACTTAAGTGTGTACTGTTTGCCACTTTCTAACTCTGCACTATTTTAGCTGACCCACAACAGGGAGAGATTCATAATTAACAAGCCAAGGTTATCAAGGCTCGGGAACATCTTAAAAGAGTGTTTTTAAAATTTCAGTTTATTTTTCTCTCGTTACTTGTTTCACATTTATAACCGTAATCAAAGGTTCCCTCATTATTTAATATGTTCTTGTCTCACATGCGAAAGTGCGGATATAACTCAAATCGCACAAACTTGAAGCATGATAAGTAGTTCTTTATTCCACGCAAGCTTTGATTTTTTATGTTCGATCATAAAGTTTGGTTACGAAGATTTGTAAAAAAAATCCCATATGATTCAGATTTCTCCACTTTAAGTAGACGTAGGGGTGAAGCGAAGTGAAGAAACAGCAGAGACGGAATGTAATGGTTGGGAAAACGGGAGCATCCCAATAAAACCAATCGGCCAACAGCAGCGTCCTTCAGGTACGGAGAAAACTGGGCGTGACTCCACCGGTAAGCGAACCCGGTTCGCTGTGATGAGAGGCGAGTGGTATGACCATTACACCGCCGCGGCCCCCAACGAAAATGTGTTTGCTGAACTTGTTTGCTGTTTGGCAGGTTTCCTTCCTAATTAAAGTTGTCTGAGCAGCCGATCATTCGTGCAGTTAGCTTTCCAACCGCGGTTGCTTGCAGACAGACACGTCACTCCGCTTCAGTAACTCGGCAACCATTTAGAGTGTCCGAGACGCTTGGGAGCACAATCGTGTGGTTTGGGCATGCCAGAATTGTCTAATTAGGTGAAATACTACGCAACCAGCGATTGGCCTGCCACTTAAAAATCCACAGTAATGGCGTATTGAGTTAATTCTGAAAATTCCGATTAGCTTTCGTTATCATAATAGTTCTCCCCTTGAATGGCATTGAACTAAAGCACCAAGGGGATGCAACTGACTTAATCGTGTACTTATTGAACTTTCGTTGTCATCCACATTGTTCATTATGTGTTGAAGGTGGCCTGTGACGCCGCCCTCTTCAGACCGTTAGGCTCCTAGTTCGAGGGGGCCGCGGTGGCTGAGCGACCCACTTCCACCAAGGCGAACCGGGTTCAATCTCCGGCCGGGTCACTCCCGGATTTTCGCAAGTGGGAATCGTGCCGGACGATGCCGCTGGTCGGCGAGTTTTCTCGGGAATTTCCCGTTTCCCCCCGTCCTTTCATTCCGGCGCTGCTCCATAACCACCTCGCTTCACCCTCGTCGGCTATCAAGATCTCACTGTTAAGAGCCGCCCAAATCTCTTCATTCACTCACTCCTAGTTCGAATCTCGGGTATGTCATATATATATGTCTGTCTTCTACAATTGTATCTAAGGTTCCGTTTGCTTTGTGAACGGTGGTCAGGTTATTCGAAGAAAATAGAAGGAAGGGTGTTGATCGAAGAAGAATCAAATTAATATAGTTGTATACAGCAGTACTTACATATTACGCCATAACTTGAGTATTTTACTGAAGTGTAGTATGTGTTCTCTATTGTCGTCCTCACTAATCATAACTGTGAAGCTGATTATATATTAATTTCAATTACAAGCTCTTTAATATTAATACCATTAGTTTTCAAACATTACAAAATGTATTATTAAACTACTATAAAAATCGAGAATGCTAAAATTGTTTTATACAGTAGAGCCAGCGAAAACTGTTGCAATCTGAAATCTGATTTATTTACTCAGTCTCTGAATCTAAGTCATTTGACGATGGTTTATACTAGTTTATAGTAAATCATTATACTCTGAGGCATTGGTTCCCATCCGATCTCACTTATTCGCCATTTGGCAGCATTTTACTGACCGATAAAATCGCTTATTCGGCTTCAGAGAATAGCGTATGTAGAAAAACATTTGAATCCGGAAGTCTGAAACGTAATCGTAAAATTGATCAGATCGAGGTTGGCTTGGTGCTATATCTAGAGTGAACGTTGCAAAGCATCCGATATTTCATCGTCGAACTCGAAATCCGCTCCATGGGGCAAGTGAATTTCCATTCGCCATGTGTGTATTAATTAGGGTGAGTGTTGTCCCATCCCCATCTCCCATCCAGCAATGAGAGAGGGGTTTGGGGGGTTAGGGAGACGCAGTGCCAGGGAAACAGGGTCAGGCTGGCAATAGCGAGGGGTCTGTTTGCTTGTTTTATTGGCGTTCCGGGCCAGCAGAAGTGTGTGTGTGTNCTCGCCGCTGGGGAGCCAGGGCTGCGAGTCGAGAGGTCGTGTTAGGCGCTCTACATCGAGGTCTCGAGAACCGGCGAGGGTGAAACGACGCGACGATGGAGCAGCGGTGGAATGCAAAGGCGAGTGCCCCGAGGAAACCCGCCGGCAAACGGCAACGTCCGCCGCGTTTACAACAAGTGAAGTTCCGGGTTATCTCTCCGGGAGTTGAACCCATCTCGCCTTGTCGAGATGGGTTCTTGCTATGGATTACTCCGCACCAATTTGAGTTCTTGAATTTGTCTACATATCCTGGATGTACATATATATATATGTATATATACTATACACACACCAACACACACATTGTATTTTGTGAGCCAACAGCGCAAAAATCAATAATGTTAATTTGCTAAATCCTAGTCGGTTTATTTTAACGCTGTTTTAATTAAAAGTTTAGTCGAATGCATAGGATACCACTTTATTACTTCCCGGATGTCCACAGTTTGAAATTAATAAGGTCTGTGGTGCTAATAAAATTTAAGATCATCACAGAAGGTATTATTTGTGCTAGAACATGGCAAAACATTTTTGATTCATAATTTGAAGTAAAATATGTGGTGTAAAATTGATAAAACAAAAATGTCGGCAATAAATTCCGCTTATCTCAGCATGNTAATTTGAAGTAAAATATGTGGTGTAAAATTGATAAAACAAAAATGTCGGCAATAAATTCCGCTTATCTCAGCATGGGTAGAAATACCGCTAAGCCGCTGCATACTTAGTTTAGATTCACGTTGTATTTGTACAGTTTATGTACGATTGTGCGACATTTCGATACATTGTTGATAATATTTTCAGATANTGGGTAGAAATACCGCTAAGCCGCTGCATACTTAGTATAGATTCACGTTGTATTTGTACAGTTTATGTACGATTGTGCGACATTTCGATACATTGTTGATAATATTTTCAGATACCGAAGACACGCTGCAATACAGATAGTATTGGAAATGTATCGTATATTGCGATATCGGCATATTTGTCATTTTTATATAGTGGTTGTGTAGCGTTACGATAAATTGCGATTCAAGTGATAACTTAAGAAGTCATGTAACAAATTTGGTTATACTATCAATAAGTGCGACAATATTAATTTACTTAAGTATGTTGATGACATATTGTCAAATATTCGATAAGATATGGGAGTTGTATTACTCATGCTTATATGGTTAACATGTACCGAAACAACATCGAGGAGTAGATATACATAGCTGTGTCTACGGACACTTTCAAGAGGAGTTGCGAATATTTCACTCCAATAAATACGTAGTTTTTCCCGCAGTCTTATACTGTGGAATGCCATGCGAAAAGTTTCATTATTAGATTTGCGAATTACAATGACGGAATTATTTGATGCTGTTGCAATTTTCTGCCCGTCTTCCGCACTTGAGACGTACCAAGATCGAGTTTTTTAAAATCCAATTTTTTCGTAATTTAATAACCGGAGAACTTGGGCGCAGAGTTTCAAAGCTGGCGAAGAGCAGGTTTAGTTATCAAGTAAGTTATGTCAATTATCCATTTTTTTTAATTAAAAGCATTGAAAATAGAGCGTTAATGAACGCTAGACGAGTACGTAACTTCGATATACTGTATTTCAGAGATATTCACTTTGCATACTGCAGGGAAAGTAATTAATGTGCTTATAAAACAAAGTAGTGTACAAAAATCGCTAACAATTTAGGGTACGAAAAATAAAAGTTGGCCATTGTTTAGTGTTTAATAGGTACCACGGTTCGTTACCATCTTGAACAGAGCGGTCGCTAAATGTAGAAACAAGCTGAAGCAAACTGGCCAAGCTCAGCAGATTAGATTGCAGATTGTTTGCAGTTATTTACATTAAAACGTAGGAAGCAATGTGAGCCAAACAGAAATATAATTATTTAGTTATTTTAATTAGTTGCGGGTTTATTGAACACGTTAGAAAGGCACACTTAGTTTCGTATTGTGCCAGCCGTGTGCATATTATTTAGCTTCCTCCATTATTAGACGCCCTTGAATTTCTCACATTCTTTCGGTTGTATGTTAGACTTATAAAACGTACGCTTGTGTGTTCATTTCATGATTGGCCCGCAGTTGTTTGGCCACGTCCAGTATTACTCTTAAGCCAGTGATATATAGGAAACAATGTCGTAACCGTATCACGTGCAACCAAGTCCAATTAAAAAAGAACCGCCTGTAACCACGGCAGCAGCCAATGGGTAAAGATGTCTGGCCGGAATTGGATAGTCGAGGCTGCTACGAAAATAATTCGTAATTTACCTGCGTCTAGCCATAAGGGCGTTGGCCACGAAAAAAAAAACTAATCTTTTCTTATAATTGTGCCACATCCTATTCAACTTGTAGATATTACCTGATACAACTTTTCCCTCAGATAAGATTATTTAGATCGTACTGTTTTTGCATAATAACACGCCAAAGTCAGAATTCTACTGTTTTTAATGTACTAATAAAATAAACCAATCTGTTTGCAGAAAATTGAACGAGGGCAACGGAAAGTTCTTTTCTTGCTTCATTTTATGGTATGTTTAGAAAAAGGCATTTTATAAAAATTCAGGGGCAACCACATATAAAAAAAATATGGAAGCATTTCCTTATTTTCAGCAATTTTTTTGGTAACGCACAAACATTTCCTTGTTCGATTTTATAGACGTCTTGGAGTAGCTATTGGCATCTTATTTCAGGGTGAATTATCTGACTTCTGTACGCAATTTAGTTTTCAATATTCTTGCATTTCTAAAACAGTGGAATTGGGATTCCGATGTGTGTGTATGNGATTTTATAGCTATTGGCATCTTATTTCAGGGTGAATTATCTTACTTCTGTACGCAATTTAGTTTTCAATATTCTTGCATTTCTAAAACAGTGGAATTGGGATTCCGATGTGTGTGTATGCAAAAACTATGCGCTCATTTTTTTTTTGTTGCGAGGAAAGAGTNTGCAAAAACTATGCGCTCATTTTTTTTTTGTTGCGAGGAAAGAGTAATCACTGAAAATGTCTTAATAGTTTAACTGTAGGTAGTACAAAAATAAAATAAAAATTTTCGTGGCCAACACTTTTAATATAACTTCGGCCATGACAGCCGCGTTGAAACCGCCGTAACTCCTCGACAACCCACGAAGGGTATTTCCGTCTCGGCGTCTTTTCTTCGCGCCCCACCATGGGCGAGGGATGAGAGCTTCACGTGGTTGGGAGGGGGTGGGGACTTGCTGAAGGGAGGGTCGCAGACACCCCCGCTGCTAAGCGCAGCGTTATATCCGTGCGGAATTGGCACTGCTTCCACAGGAATCTTGTTATTTATAGCTGATCCGTACCTTCTCCACTTCTCCTTTCCCTGTCGCTTTACCTCGGCACTCAACACGTGCCGCTTTTCTGCGCCCTTCATCCTCCTGCGTCTCTCAAGCCTGGTTTACACGCTTCTAGTAGCTGGCTACAAACGAACAAGAAGAGGAGGCCGAGGCCAGTGACTAGAAGATGCTATTGGAAGCGTGTGAACAGGTCGGGCAAGTAGCTGACCAAGGACAGTCCGGGAATTGTGGGCCAGCTGTTGGGAGGGCAGCTGCTTGGCAGTTACAAGACCCTTGTGAACATTAAGATCCCAGTTACTGAACCAAGCTTACTCGTAGAGGGAACATGGGGGCTGAGTGCGTGCCCAAGGTGCGCAGTAGCCACTCCGTGTCCCAACATTGGACTGCTTTTTTGCCAATATGTCTATCAAAAACGACATGGTTGAGTTTATAACACTGCTTGTGTAAACAAGTGCTTTGAGATGTTTGTATACTTCCTCAAACCAACTTTAAAAGCAATTCGATTAAATTCGAATTGGTAAAAGTATTTAATTCAAAGGAACGGGATTATCTTTTAAAAATTAGGATATAAATGAACACGTTCAGTCACTGCTGACCATGTGACTTCGACAGTTGTATTGGTGTGTGGTAGGCCAGTTTCGGGTACATGCGCAGTAGACGAGTAATCGGTATACTTAATATTTGGTGTGTGCGCGTACTGCATGCAGTCGAGTCATCTTTGTTCCAGGTATCGCCAAGTGTGAACATTTCGTATCCGTTTATGGAAAATGACTGTGATCGTAGAGTATTCAAGAGGTAACTGATCGCCGGAGTGAGTACCAGAAAATGAGATTTGTCGAAATATACCACGAAAATTGAGTACCGTGGAAGTGTTTTGACGCAGTATACAAAAATAGAGAAAGCCACAAATTCGCCTACTGGGCTGTAATTGATTGTGCGAAGGAAAACGTAACGTACATAAGACATATTACCGTAATTACTCGCACAGTTCATTAAATGGGACACGGCATGACTCGTGGAACGACCTGTTACTTGAACGGGTGTGAACGCAGCATGCCAGCTACTCGAAAGAGTCAGCGGCTGACATACCTGGAAGAAGCGTACTGGCAGATCGGGTTGGTCGTCTAGGAACGCGTGCACGTTCAGCGCTAGTACTTGTCTCAGGTCACTAGCCAGGACCAGTGGCGTACGCAAATGGGGGCAAGCGGGGTCATCGCCTCCTCCCAAAATCCGAATATATATAGGTATCGCAAAATTACATTGTCGAATTGGAAAATAACTTCCATGCTTCATTGGCCTTACAAAATGGGATTTTGTGTATACGTAAATTTAATTGTTGATAGTTTAAATGTTGTGTCAATTAAATGAAATGTTAAAGCCGGTTCAGAATAAATTCTAACCTTGCAAGTCAAAATATTCCCGAGGAAGAAACCATTATATACGTTGTCGTTAGCATATCTCTAATTTTATAGCAATCGTCCCCCATCCCCTCCAAAAAAAAAAATGCACATTCGATTGCCCCCTCCGAAAAATTGGCTTGCGTACGCCACTGGCAGGGATCCAGTTATAGAAATGCATGGGCCATCCAGCTATAGTCCATTAACGGTTACTTCCAACTCTTCTGACGCCCTACTAAAATATATTCCTCGGCCTGTGCGAGCAAAGCGTAACCGAGTCTAGAAAATTACGCCAAAGGGACAGCGTACTGCACAGTAAGTGTAATAATATTTTGTCTAAGAACTATTTCTTACTATGCATTACCAACACACCTATTTTCTCACTGTTTTGGTTCGTATTAACCCTTTCAGTCAAAAATAAATATAAAATTTTCGGCGTTGCGACCAATACATTTTTTGTTCGGAACTGCACCGATATCCATACAACGCTTTGTCTTACATCGGGACCAATATAAATGTATCTGTACTTTATGTTACTGGCAGCAGTGATTTATGAGGCTAGGGAACATAATCTCAGCAGCGAATGATGTCACCCACACGTAGGGAACCTTTCTCATTGGCGGTATGTTCTGCTGTGTACAGTGCAGACCATTCAAGCCACTTCATGTGCAACGTCCCAGATAGAGGACTGTAACTGAAAGAGTTAATTTCAAATTTAATACCATATTTTATAAATAAATTATAAATAAAATTTTTATTTAACATAAAATGATGTACTTAAATTTTAACAGAAGTATAAAACGCTTGTGAAACTTAACGTAATTAGAAACAGCCGAACACGTCATACATGGTGTCATTTTTCAAAGGTTTGATTCAAGAAGAGTGAAGATACCGCGAGTAGACTGACTATAATCGGAGCGTGTAAACCAGGCTTTATTCGCCGCCACCCCACGCGACGGATCCGGCGGGAAAGGGGCTGCGAAGGACGAGTAGGGAGCGAGATGGAGGGAGGGAGCTCCTTTCAAAACAGCGCTTCCTACGGAAGTTCGGCTTCCGTCACACGTGAGCCGGGAGACGTACTGCTCTAATTAATTAATACCTCTGCACCCCGTTTTTAACACGTGGTGCAGAGTTTTTCTTCTGCCCTCCAAGACGCCGGATATTCAGAACCGCTAGACGTGGCAGCTCTCATTATGTTATATGCTGTTCACGGTAAATGAGCACTTTTGAAAGCCCTGCTTAAGTACTACTTGTATGCAGGTTGTGTATTATTCCGTCTTATGTAAAATTAATATTGTCATGGCCTCATCACTTTATTCGTACGTCGGTCATGTGGAACTGTAAAACTATTAAGAAAGTAAATATTTTACAAAATTAGCTAATTTTTGCATTTCGATGCATTAAAAAAAAGCCAAAGAAATAATTTAAGTTATCTCATATGGTTACGGTACCTAACACTTTTTATTCTACGTCAAGATACGGAACTACTTTCCCTCCATCGTTACCAACTTTACTGGGCGCATGTCACTCAGTGTGCCCGTTAAAAAATATGCAGGTAGGAGCAGTGACTTTTTTCTAAGGTTCTGTAAGTTCAAAAGTGCTCATTTTATCGTTAACAGCCTTTAGATTCACGCGATAGTGGCGGAGGTTTGCAATTGCCACTCTAATATTATGATAAGTGATTTATGAAGTCGAAACACTCCAAAATTAGTTTAGAAGCATTTACCACAGATAAATTGTTTCCATCCTTCAGCTCCAACGCACTTTTCACCTTGAGAAAGGCTCGGTCCGTGAAGGCTGTTCACGGTTGATTGAGAATTTTTGAAAACAACTTTCGAAAAATGTCACTGCCCCTACCTTCATGTATTTTAATGACCACACTGACTGGCATGCGCTCATNGAAAACAACTTTCGAAAAATGTCACTGCCCCTACCTTCATGTATTTTAATGACCACACTGACTGGCATGCGCTCATTAAAGTTGGTAACAACGGAGAGAAAGTAGGTACATTTTTAACGTTGGATTAAAACTGTTGTGTAAAGGTTTGCGAATACTGATGTGATTTATTTTGCTTTTTTTTTAAAACTCATATAGGTGTAATAATTAGCACGTTTATATGACATTTACTTCTCTGATAATTACACAGTTTCACTTGACCGGTGAATTAATATAGTGACGAGGCCCATGGAAACGTTAATTTTACCCATGGTGGAAGAATATATAACATGCAGACTAATAATTCTTAAGCAGGGCTTTCAAAAGTGCTATGTTTACCGTTAACAGCTTTTAACGGCAGATAGACAGGCCCAGTGCAGCAGTTAACCCTTCAATTCAATGCGGGACACCATCGACCTGTGCCTTGTTCAGTATTTTCCATTTTTCATATTCCTACTATAATTAACATTCTGGGTCCTAGACACCATATTAACTCTATTCTATTAGTATATTGGCCTGTATATTACATTGCTAAGTGTCTTTCGAAAATATAACAACTTCAACCTTTTGTATCTGGTTCTAATAAATAATCATTCGCATTTTGCAAGATATACAATTTTGCAGTGTATACAGTCATAATATCATGCATATGTTAATTGTTAATTGTAGGCTCAAATGTTATGTTCAGTAATTTAATCTCCTTAGCAGTAAAATATATTAAAACACAAAATGCAATTATTTATAACTTTCATGTTACAATCACTTACCACATATACATGTAAATACATAAGTTATAACCAAACACCAAGTTATCTTCAAACATTTTTGATTGGAAAGCCAATTGTTTTCTAGGCGAAGTGTTCCAAGGCTACATCATACACGTTACGTATACCTCATCATAATATGTTTTTTCTCATTAATATTTGCCTCCTAAAGTTTTCAATACAAATTAAATAAAAAGTGACTAATACTGAAAATTATAGACACAAAAATATTTATAATGTAAAAATTATTTGTTTTTCAAATTAGGATTTATTTCAGATCTGCCAACTAATCCTTTTCAAAGCTTGAAATTTTAAGAAGTTTTGGTGTAAAATTTAATTTGCTGCTCTCTGCAATGAAGTTCATACAAACCCATAGACCATAGCTTTGTACACACAGTCCACCACTGACATGGTGCGTGTNCTCTCTGCAATGAAGTTCATACAAACCCATAGACCATAGCTTTGTACACACAGTCCACCACTGACATGGTGCGTGTTTAATGTGGTGAAAGTTTTGTGAAGAAATAATACTAGTTGAAAAATTTACCGCAGGCCGCAAGGAGTCACTCGGTGGGCCACAAGTGGCCCTCGTGTCGAAGACCACTGCTTTACACTGTTTATGCTTATGTGCATAAACATATTTTATTTCAAGACTGTTGCAGTGGATGTTGGACGAATGAATGTGCGTATGCTCTGTTAACACATCATCAGCAAGTGACAAAACAAGCTTCTGGGCAAAAAAGCAAGTTGCAAGTAAATTTGTGACCCTGAAGANAACACATCATCAGCAAGTGACAAAACAAGCTTCTGGGCAAAAAAGCAAGTTGCAAGTAAATTTGTGACCCTGAAGGCCTCTTCTTTGAAGATCACAAAAATTGAGAAAGATACATTTAAAAATTGTTAAATAAAGAAAAAAAAATGTTTTGTTCATGTCAACATACATTTATTGACAAGGGTGTCCTAAGTGCAGAAAAACACTTCGTGAGACATTATGCAAAAAATATTTATTAATGACTGGTACCACACTTTTTGAAGCAAAATTCCATTTAACACAAAATATTAATGAATAAATGAAGCATGAGTGAATAANACTGGTACCACACTTTTTGAAGCAAAATTCCATTTAACACAAAATATTAATGAATAAATGAAGCATGAGTGAATAAACATTAAGCTAACGACTTAACACTGCCTTTTGCGCAAAACGTGCAGCAGGTGTTCTTGGCTCTGTTCACGCTCTTATTTTAGTTACAATCTTCTCAGGACTGGGAAGAACGTCTCGAACTGATGTTTCCTCAAGGACACGAACTGGAAGTCTGTTGGGCTTGAATTCCTTCTTCATTCTGCACCTCATTATTAGAACCCTTGGCAGTGGAATATGAATTTGAATCTGTAAAACAGAAGGCCTCGATTGCTTGGGTCTGAAAGTAGATATTCCTCTATATAAAAAAACCCATTAACTGCTATTCCAACAGATGCTGTTGCATTCAAAGTTTCATTGAATGGTTGATAGAATTGTATCTTAGTTATACTTGATCTTGGATATGCTTGTAAACACATGACGATTAGTTTTTAATGACTGGAAAACACGACGATTGAGGGGCTGCAACACGTTGGTAGTGTGGGGCGGAAGGCACAACATAATGTCTTTGGTCTGCTAGTACTACAGAAGAGTTGAAAGTGCTGCATGAGGTGAGTTGCCATTTGAAATCAGAGGTACGCTTCCTGGTACACGATGTTCTTGGAAGTGTTCAAGGATTTTCAGAAAGATTAATTTTTTTATGTACCCCTTTTCACTCATGGAAATAACTGATCCGTCTGGGAGTTTATCCGTGAATTCCGCACGCTGGCGTATTCCCTTGAAAATTACCAGTGGCTGTATTTATGACACAGCAGCGTTGCAGCATGTCACCCTTCTCGACGCCTGTCAGACTAACATTTTATTTTGTCCCTCTCTGTGTTATTCAGGGCGCTCACATTTGTATACACACAAAAGGTGTTTTTGAATAACATGCCCGAATTCAAACCACATTGGGCAAATATAAACAACACATCTTAGAAACAAAATCATAGGAATGGTCATATAGTATTTTAAATTTTAATAAAGTCAGCAAAACAACGCCAGGAGTCCGCAACTTCACGTACCTGCGTGGTGCGTCATGTGGCGACCGTACATAGGCCACCATGAAAATACGTGAAGACCCTAAGTCACCAATACTGCTATTGTGTGTTGTTGTAAATGAAATGCAATGACTTCTGGCAGCCGTTACTACTCAATTACCAATCCCCCATTTATGATGTCCAATGTGCAGGCGCTGTCCGCATGGCGCGCTAGTTCCATTCTCCTTCGTGTTATGCAACTTGTTGCGCACGCTGGTACGTGAAGTTGCGGACTCCCTGCGTTGTTTTGTTTTACTTTAACTTAAATTAAAAAATACTAGATGACCTTTCTAAACATTTTGTTACAAGTATTTATTNTTAAATTAAAAAATACTAGATGACCTTTCTAAACATTTTGTTACAAGTATTTATTGCTTCTATTAATCCATTGATGCTGTGGTTTTAATTTCGACATGTTATTCAAAAACGCCTTGTGTGTATATACATATGTGTGTGTGTGTGTGTGTGTGTGTGTGTGTGTGTGTGTGTGCGCGCGCGCTTTTTGTAGAGAGAGAACTCGGTATTTCGTCCAGCAATTCGAAATAAGATATGACATCCTCTTTGTTGACACCAGCTGCTCTTGCCTTATTAGACAGACTTTCGAGCTTCCACAAACTAAGACCGTTTCGCCTTTCAAACCCAAGACACAAATATTTCCCCGCCATTTTGTTTTCTTTCCGAGAATGTGGTACCTCAGTGTCACATTTAAAGGCATGATAATATGATGCTAGAAGTTCTTTCTGAGTCAAGTCAAACCCACAGCTTTATAAAAGTTTCACACGATCAGCAAGACGGAGGTATTATTTTCAGTATTTGAGAACAAGAAATACAAAACTTTGCGCTATCAAAATAGCCCTCGAATTCCTGTCCGCTAGACACGCTCTAACGTGCCAGGACGTAGTTCTTGGACCAAACGATAGAAATCGCCGTAATATGCAAGTTCAGGTATTGTAACATAACGAGGACGCGCCCACCATTATAAAGAAATACGGAAATATTACACGCTACGCATGGTGAAACTACTTCTCACCCTCCATAAGAAAAATATACGTAATTTTCGTTCGGCATACCAGCACTTAAATAAAACAAAGCACGCACAACAAGATTCAGACCTTCACTGTGCTGCTTGAAACAACATGGCATCGTTACTTGCCACACAGGATGCGCATAACCCTAATATTTTCCAAAAAGCTCCACTATGTGATTTACCCCGCTACGCCTTTACAGTATTTGTGTATACCTAAGATTCGGATTTAATCTTTTTTTTCCTCCATTGCGTTTTGTGAAGTTTTGGTTCCCGTTATATTTTTCTTGTTTAAATATCCATTATTTGGTTGATGCACCACATCATGCGCAGTTGACTTTTATTCTGAGAATAAGCATCGCTGTTTAATACATTTCTTTTATGTAACTGAGGGGATTCTTTTTCAGGAACTGCAGTACTCTCGGTTCACTTTATGTTCGAGTTTTCCTCTCCATTTATGCATTTTTTTAAAATATCTACCACACTCAGGATTTACCTTGTAAAACTGAATCGCTGTGAATTGTCAAAAATCAGTGAAATGCAACTGCAAATAACTGAAAATTGTTCTATTGAAGGCTCTGAAAGCCTGTAGATTACTTTAGTGATTCGGTTTCAATGAATTTATAGCGACTTTCGCCTCTTCAAAGTAAATAACTTTGCCACGGCTCACTGATACTAACTGAGTTGTGCCGACTTGTGAACAGGTTTATTTCACTGATTTGAACCACTGATAAAGTTGAAGTATGCCCAATAGAACAATTTTTCAACTCATTTTCGGGAAAATTGTTAAAATGTTTTTTCATAATTGTGTGCAATTAATTTATTTTATTTTATACCGTAGAAAGTTTTATTTTATGTAGGCCTACAAATTTGTCATATTTCTCTTTTGTTTGTTTACAGGTAAGCGACAAGACAGTCGCCCTTATAACTCATAAAAAGCAATATGAAGATAGTTGCAGTCACTTTTAAGGTATGTTAAAAATTTAAGTTAACTTTTTATCTACTCAATAATAGTGTATACTTGGCTCACTCTTAAGGCTCCTGTGTACCTGGAGCAGATTTGTGCGTTCAAGGCTAGAAAGTAAGGGAGCGATACGGGCGACAGATCTGTAACACCGGCACTTCATTGCACTATATGAAAGCCCATAGATACAGTCGTATAGTGGTACTTCTCTCCTTTTTCCTTTGAGTACACTTAATATGATAAAAGTCAAACTGTACAGCCTTAGTTAATATATGTTTATCTTTTCAGGCAAAAACATATTCCCAGAATATTTATTTATCGAAATAAGCTTATTCGCGCAAATAACAATTTCAAAGAAAATATTTTAGTACATAGTAATTTTAATGTACTTCAAATAACGATTCTCGTCTAAACAAGAAACTTGTACAACAGTCAATAACTGGCTCATGCCGGATGATACGCGTGTTTATCTGTTGGTAGCACTTATTTGATAATAATATCGGGTGGGAGACCGTACAGTTAACGTTTATATTTTCCGACATTGCAGCACTGATTTTGTGTGCAAAATATATTTGGATTTCTCAATGAGACTTATGAATTACGGTTAGTCTATCCCTTTTTTATGACAATATTAATCTGTCTCGTACTGTTCGGTGCTTGAACAAATATATGACATTTGTTAACTGTGCTATGTCTCACTTTCCCTCTGTACTTTTGTGTTTGTGGGCGTAAGTAGACGTAAAACAATTCAAGAAAAATATTAAATATGGAAGTTCGCTCATATGACAACTGCGTCATATTCTAACAACGTAAACGATGTGATAAACATTTTATTGCCCGAATGTCGTAAAAGTCTGGTGAAGAGTTAGTTTTATCTTTTTAATCAATGTTTTCGAAAAGAAAGACTNTATTGCCCGAATGTCGTAAAAGTCTGGTGAAGAGTTAGTTTTATCTTTTTAATCAATGTTTTCGAAAAGAAAGACTAAGAGCTGTTACGTTTATAGAACACAATGGCAACGCTTCGAAGCAGAAGGCAAAACATACAGAATGTTTTATCTGTGAAACGGTAGTCGTTACAGCTTTCTCGTCTGAATATTCCCGACAAACAACCAGCGTTATCTCGGTAACCTCGTCCACGACCTTCCACCCTCACCAGACGGCGTGTGCTAGATTTGTCTGAAGTCGCTGTGTAAAGATAGCTGCTACTGGCAGGGGGCGTGCCCGCTCACCGCGTTCTGCTCATTCTGACGTATGGTGAACATTTATACCCAGCAGTGAAGATTAGTTGTTCTCAACTTTCGTAAGCCCGAGCCTTTTTTTTTTTTTTTTTTACGAGACGAGGGCCCGGCTACACCAGATTTATTTCAAATAACCTTCCCAATTTGTTTTAAATACATACTATCACAACAAAGCAGATCTCAGATTTACGGCACGTTAAAAATTAATTCATAATGAAGGAAAGAGATTTTGCAGATACCCTCATTGTCGCATTTTACAACACCGCACGATATTGAAAACATTCGACTAAACTGCTATAGGCTATTCAAGGTAAAGTGAGCACTTTTGAAAGCCCTCTCATTTGGAATAAAAGTCAATAAAGACATTTTATTTTAGCCTTAGATGTTAACTTCCGAGTGCCGTGGAATATACACACCGTTTTAATTACTTACATGGCAATATTTATTTAAAAATGTGGTTAAAGAAAAAAAATGGCTGTAAGGCAAAAAGTAATTAGGGCCTCAAAAGTGCTCACTTTACCGTGAACAGCCTTAAAAGGAGCAACAAAGGCTATATTTCTGAGACACTGAATATAGATTCATTACAAGTTTATATTCAGCCACATTTCATTTTCTTTTTTTTGTATGTTAAGGTTAGGCGGTAACTCTATTTGTGGTATTAAAAAGGCTAGGATATATTCTGTAATATATTCTTTTTTTAAACGTTTTTTCCCATAATGCGCTGCCAGGATGCGATGGACAGTCACAAAGGTGCTGCCGGATGTCTTTCTTACATAAGTAAGCTAAAATAATTTGCATGATGTTATGAGAAAGTGGGGTACGAGAAATTAGGTTTATTTATTCTGCATCTAATAGGGTTAAGAGTTAATCTATAGTTAAAGAGTCCTGTACTGCCTAGTACTGGGTCACGGCCAGGTCTGTTGAGAAACACTGGTGTCGATGACCAATTACGTTACTTGTTAGCAAACAGTTAATAAAAGTAGGCGTTTTTGACAAAAGCTCATCATACAGTACTACTGTATATTATTATTTCTATTATTATTCCTGCAATGTTATGCGCGTATATATTAAGGGTGCGTGGGAAATAAACTAACGGTAAACACTTTATCGTATTATACAATATAATGGAGGCCAGCCAGTACAGGAAAACCAAGAAAGAGCAATCCTACATGGTGAGTGTTATAGCTTCGTGACCAAATATTTTACCATAATGATATATTTCTGTCGAGATGTATTACGTTGTAAATATTTATGTGTGACGGCTGCGCAAGATGATATGCAAAATAAATGCTTGGATCTGGCAAAATGTGTGTCCAAAAAGTTGGCAGAAACCGGTACCTACAACTGTCCTTTCTCAGGTTTTCTACGTTGACAATTAAGAATCTTTGCGAATGCACTCTCTGCTTGCGTTGTGATTGAGTTTTCCCAAGGGATCGTTCACCGTTGAAACAACTTTTTTTTTCTGTTTAATAGTAATATTACCGGCATGCCCACAGACATGTTTTCATTTCACAAATATCATGTACTCATTACCATCACNCCACAGACATGTTTTCATTTCACAAATATCATGTACTCATTACCATCACGCCCGCAGACAAATATATTTTCAACAAATATCACATACACTCCTTATCTTTCTTAATCTATATATATATATAAAGCAATGTTTACTCTATAGTATATATATGTAACGTAAAAAAAAGTCCCTGAAACAAAGGCGCTGTAAATTGCTAACATTATANATGAACATTCTGTGGATATTCACGGCACTTTCTGTGAATTTAAGGAATTTCCTCAAAATGTTTTGTATCTAGACTTCTGATGTGCTATTACTTACATTACGTGGTTGTCTCACTATATATAAAAAAGATAAAAATGCTGTTCTTTGGTACCGATAGATATTTCAACACGAAACAAAATCGTACTGCTCAAAGAACGTATACATTAATCTTTCGTATTTACATATTAAACATACAGTAAAATTGTTTATGTATGTTTTCAGTTTCCTGTATTATTGAAGTGTTCTGTATATAAACACGCATGCGTGTTTATATACAGAATATATTTGTACGCAAATATGTCTATAAATTGTGTGGCCAAAAGTCATCGTACAGCAGTGAACTTGTGGCAGTTAAACGCTACATATTCGAAAGCACAAACTCCTGGACACTATACGCATATTTGCTGTCATAATGAGTCAACGGAAAGAGTCGTGTGGGTCGGAAAGGGGCATTATTATGTAGGAACCCATAAATTCGGGCATCCAATCAGAGAAATTTCTGAGACATTCGACGTGCTTCGGTCCATTGCCGGTGACGTCATTGTCAAGTGGTAACGTTATGAAAGCACTGGTTCCAAGCGATACTCTGGTAGACCTAAGAAACTATCTAATAAAACGGACGAACTGTGAAACGTGTTGTGCGAACTAATCGTTAGGAAGCCACGCCAATGATTGCGAAGAACTTTCTTCGCAGCTTAGGTACATAGTAGGACAGTGATGGCACTTTCCACCGAAAGTGATAGTACTTGGTTTTAGTGGTCCTGCCATTGGCCACGAAGGAGGAAGCCACTGATCACACGCACCAGTGCTCGACGCTGTTTGTAGTGGTGCAAACAACACTCTCGTTGGAATGTCGAGCTGTGGGATAAGGTCTTCTGATGGGATAGTCACGGCACATTTATCCTACAACTCAGATGGACGTGTGTGCTCTCAAGTTCTCGATGTTAAGAGCCACCCAAATCTCTTCAATGGACGCGTGTGGACGTGGTGGATGCGTGGCGAACTACAGTATGTGTCGATAGTGAAATTGGTGGTGGCAGTGTAATGGTCTAGTAAGCACTGTTTCTCTTAGTTTCGGCTTGCCCATTAGTTTCAATCGATGGATCTATGAACTCTAACATGTACCAAGACGTTTTGGAGAATAATCCGTTTTCCACACTGTGAAAATAATTTTGTAATATGCCCTTTCCTATCTCAGCGCGACAATTCTCTTGCCTATAGAGAAATATCAGTTGCGTCCTGGTTTCGCCTAAAATACATTCTGACGGGACTACCCCCGACTTGAACGCAAATGAGCATGTTTTGGATGAGCTAGAGCGTCTTTTCCTGCCCGCTCGACGAACAGACAAACATCAGCTTAGAGGCACTGTGTCGCCATTTTATTAAACAACATGTTGACTGCTGTTCAGTTCCGTCTGTTCNACAAACATCAGCTTAGAGGCACTGTGTCGCCATTTTATTAAACAACATGTTGACTGCTGTTCAGTTCCGTCTGTTTGTTCCATTGTTAAGGTCTGCATTGCGTCATCGCCTCGCCAGTTTCGCAGCGAAGCTGTAATTTGTGGTTGCCTGTTCATTCGTGTGTGTGTGTGTGTGTGTGCGCGCGCGCGAGTGCAAGACGTTATGAACAGCGTCCCAGACAAGTGTGGGATGCTGTGGGATTCCAACAATCGCAGAACGTGCGTTATTTATTTGTGTACGTAATTTCAGTACAAATATGGCTGATATGTATTCAGTTGTCACTGTTGGTAAATTAAAATTATTTTGTAAAATGGTGAGACAGTGCCCCTAACTCGACAGTTTCGAACGGAAATTCTATGCAATACTGGCCGAATTATAAACATTTCAAAACGGCAGGTGTACTGTGCTCCATACTGTATAACATCGAAGTTGCAACGTTGCCATCACGAGTTTGCCAGTCACGCGCGCGACCCTGGGGTCGTTACCAGAAAGACAAGATTCACACGTGTTCCGCCTGGGTATGGAATTCGTCTCGGCTCTCCATTTTTCAGTGACGTGAACATGCTTTCATTGAGCATGGGCACGCACTTAGGTGATTGTTTACTGCCCAGTTTAATGATGTTTGTTAGACATGCTTGCTAATTCACCTGTTTTGGCGACCATACTTTGTTCTTGCACGTTATGTGCTACGGAACTTTTACCAGCCACTGCTCTGAAAACAAATATTGTCCGAACAAACTATTTTGCTATAAGAGACCCTGGCGATTAACACAACTATTGTGTAGGCCTAGTTACTATAAACTGTTCGCTGTTGCAAATATAATAATATTTACTTTGTTATCACTAAGGCACGGTATTGTAGTAACTGAATATATTCCTGTTATCACAACAACATGTTTAACAAAGCATATTATAGTGACTACGTAAAAAGGTAAGAACATAGACGTCGAATGACATCCTCATTGACACATACCAATAGATGCGAGTGCCCATTTAGCAAAGAGAAAGCTTCTGACCACCGAATAGNTAGCAAAGAGAAAGCTTCTGACCACCGAATAGTTTACATTAAGTTAATACAGTACAATATTTGTAACTACCCTTAATTTTGATCACTGTTGATACAGTCATAACAGAGTTGGAGTTGTAAAATATTTTTTTTAGCGAAAGCAGTAACACTTACAAACATGGCCTTTTGTTTATAATTTTACGTATTTAATTTATCGTGAACAGTTTAAGATTCATATCCTTGTGGTAAATTTGCTATCATTGTTCCATACTCAAATTAAAATCCAAGCATGTGTTGTCAAATCTGGACGTTTCAATGTACAGCGGGCGCCCGTGCCTTGCTTTTAAACAACAACTTCAACATCTCACTATAAATTGAAGCGGCGCCGTAAACTCGCGCGGGCAGCGAACCAGCGACCCATGGATACGGAACCCTGCCGTTCATTCGCCCGCGTCTCACGGAAGGCTGTGATGGATGTTGCCTGCAGCCTGGCTTAATAGAAGCGTCAAAGCACTGCCCGTCCATCTGGAACCCCGACATTTCGGGCTCAAACAGCGCAGGCACGTTATGCTGTCGGATATTGGAAGCCGGTCGAATTTCGACTTAACAGAGCGAAAACACCCCCCACCCCCCTGCTCAGGGAAGCTGCGCCGGCGCACAATGGGCTGTCGCTCAGCGACGAGTGATCCGCCATGTGTCAAACGCTTGCGCTCTTCGCGACCCGTGATCCGTGAAGCTTCAATTCCGCGATCGCCGGGGAAGCATGTGGGAGTGCATTGTGTAGCGACGTAAAAATACAATTATCCAGTCGGCCTTTCCTTGTGTGCCGTGCATGTTTTCATGCGCCATTATGTACGGCTGGCGTATTATCTTTGTCCGCGGTGATTGTTTTTTTTTTTTTGTTGGGGCGATACGCTTGTGTTGTGGTAAAAGGGTTTTCTCTGTTTTTGTTTCTTTGTTTGTAGACAATAAATAAAACTACTGAAGCATGTGGCTTTTTCTGACATTCGAGGATTAATTTCGTGTCCCCAGACTCCAAAAGCAGTGATTTTAGTTATTGAATCAAGGGAATCCATATTTAATTTATTGCGGTTTGCTTTTGTGGAAATATAATAAAGTTTATTCACTTTGAGACGTGAAGCTAATCGGAGACTTCGACATATGGAGATGGAATTGGCAATACGTCGTTTAACGAAATGCACCGCTAGTGACATTGACCGCGGGCAGAATATCTCGTGGGAAGGAGTACCCACACAGCAGACAGTTGGCATCAAACCCAGGACCTCCCGAGTTCCGGACGCAAACCAAGTGTGCTTCTGCATGACCAACAAGTTCTAAGAAGTGATCTTGATCAGAAAGCAAACGATCAAAGCGCTAGCACCGTAGCGCCGGATGTGATCAAGAATTTAATCACGCTGTTTTTTTCAGGCAAAAAACATATCTTTCATATTTTTGAGATCTCTACAGTAGGTCGCAGCGCTAGAAAATAAAATAATTTACCACGCCCCGTAAAGGCAGCTGATGCATTTTTAAAATGTACATGGCGATTGTCTAAGAAGTGCACTTCCGGCATACTGTAGTCGAACCAGCAATCCTCATTCAACAGAAAGGGTTTAATAGAAAGGGGAAGGAAGTGCTATTTATGAACATAGGGAAGAGTTCATAGTTTCAAGTTATTGAGTTTTAATGGATGAGATATGAACGAGGAAGCCATTGAATGTAGGTCCTTCCTTACGATCCATGTGCGGTATTGTCTTGGAATCGTCATTTTGTTTAGAGATGGTGAAGTGAGCTGACGATGGAGCAGCGGGGAGTCGGGAGTGNGTATTGTCTTGGAATCGTCATTTTGTTTAGAGATGGTGAAGTGAGCTGACGATGGAGCAGCGGGGAGTCGGGAGTGCCCTGAGAAAACCCGCTAGCCAATGACAACGTCGCCACCCTCCATCATTCTTTTCCAGATGTGTTATTACTGGTGCGCAATGAAACATTGGGATCCATTATTCTTTTTGAAATAATTTCTCCATCTCTTTTAGAATTTGAAGTTCCAGAAAAATTCACTAATATTATATCTCGGAGCGGAGAAGAGTAACAAAATTCTTAAAGAGAAATAAATCTAGGAACAAGCATAAAAATGTTAAACATAAGTCCCAAAACATATTTATCTTGGAGATCCCGAATCGTAGTGTGTAGGTTTACATTTTCACAAACTGTTAGCGCAGCTGGATTCGTATTTGCGTTGAGGATTATAGTAGTTACATAGTAAAAGTAGTAATTATTTACTTTTTGATTTGCACCACTCAACAGACGCAATCAGCTACATAACACGATAAAAAAATCTTTGTATAGCTAGGTTTCCTCATTCACAATAAGCAACTAGATTTCACCGCGATAATTATCAATCAGTTCCTTTCTACAGTGAACCACTAGAGCAATTAGTCCTTTCACTCGGGCCTTCTCACTCTCGTCCAGTCCTTCCTGCTGGCAGCTGCATGCGCCAGCCACGCACACTGCAAGGTTGCCAGACACTCGGGGGGAAAATGAGACATTCACCCCGGACAAGGACCACATTTCATTCAAAAGGAGGGCAATTCAATTTTAAAAATACGTTTTACGGTTTTTTTTTAATTATTTAAACTGGAGAACCATGCATTACATTTTTTTTCGCATATATCATTTAGAAGTAAGCCAAGCGAAGGTACCAGAGAAATAAACTTTTATGTTAACCCTTTCTTTAAATAAGATATTTAAACACACACACCAGTACAAAAATTTAATATAAATTAGAAATTTCTAAAAATTGTAAGTAAACATAATTTAAATGATTTATCGAAGAACATGCAGACATTTTATTACTACCTTGTTTCACAAAAATTAATAATATCAAAATAACAGGTAGACAACAACTATATTTTATCATTCCAAAAGCCGGACATTTTCAATCACCACACAAAATTCAGCCGGACGCAAAAACAGACCTAAAAAGAGGATTTGTCTTGCTTTTGCCAGACGTCGAGTAACTCTGTACACGACCCATACGTTTGCTACTTGGCAGCATACCACTCACTAGCCTTGACTTGCTGCTCTGACACAGAGAGTTTCTCTTGTATATTTCTTGACTGCTTCGCATTTCCTATTAAAGGACTTTCAAGATGCTACATTTATTATCCTCATTTTTTTTAGCATATCACATACTTTAACGTTATCGCATGAACAATAATAGCCTGAAAAATGTATGAAAATGTAAGGAAATTACTTTTCAAAAAGAACTAAACCAATTATTGGAATTTTAAATTTTNGCCTGAAAAATGTATGAAAATGTAAGGAAATTACTTTTCAAAAAGAACTAAACCAATTATTGGAATTTTAAATTTGAAAGTTAAAATAGTTATAAGTTAAAACCTAATGTAAGAAGTGAGCCAAATGACGGATTTTAAAGGAATTGACGCATCCCCTTCCCGTGACTTTAATAAAAATTTTATCTGAAACCAAACTTTGCGATAAAACAACTAATTCTTGCATGCGCACAGTGTGCAGTCACTAGACTAAGGACGTAGTCCCATCATTTACTTGCATAATATTACAATTAATACTCTGCGTCTTTATGGTTACTTTTAATCTGTATATCTAAATTTCAACTCGAAACACTGTTTCAACTATTTACAGTCTTTGAAAACATAAATTTTAGAGTCTGCCATGGTTGTGTAGTGATTAGACTATTCACCTCCCACCTCGGCGAACCGGGTTCGATTCCCATCGGGGTCTATCCCGGCTGGTTTTCTCGGACTGCTCCGGCACTGCTTCATACTCCCATCTTCACCATCAAGACCTCGATGTTAAAAGCCGCCCAAATCTCTCCACTTTTCACTTACATTTTAGAGAACTCATGTAGAAACTGATACATGAGAAAAAAATACAAGTTAGTCATTTCTTGAATGCTAGTCGCAACCAGGTAGTTAACCTGTAAAATGAGAAGTTACTGTTGCTCTTAGNCAAGTTAGTCATTTCTTGAATGCTAGTCGCAACCAGGTAGTTAACCTGTAAAATGAGAAGTTACTGTTGCTCTTAGTAGGTTTAGGTAGTGCTTAAGCTTTTTATGTGACATTATTTTCTTTCATTGGTTTGTTGAAAATGTTCTACATACATTTCCGTGGTACAGATATGAACAGGGATAATGTGTGTGCTGGTTGTTATAGGCTATTCACGATTAAATTAGCACTTTTGAAAGCCCTCTCGTTTGGAATAATAGTCTATAAATATATTTTATTTAAGCCTTACAAGTTAACTTCCGATTGCGGTGGAATATACGCACTGTGTTTGTTAATTTCATGAAAATATTTATTTAAAAAGGTGGTTTAAGGATAAAAAATGGCGGAAAGGAAAAATTAACTAGGGCCTCAAAAGTGCTCACTTTGCCGTGAACAGCGTATAACAGTGTTCTGAGTGTACAGTGTCGAGCTGGCTGGGCACCCGGGCAATCTTTTACTCCGCCAAGTTTCCCCCTCGTGTGCTGGTACCCTCATTCTCTGGGTATTCACATCTGGCGACAGATTATTTATTCCTCCCTTGGCTTGCGTGCGCCGGCCCTCATGTCTGTCCCCCTGCAGCCCCCGGGGTGCTGTGTAGGTGCACTCCGCGCCGAGAGACGCGGACTCCACACTCATCACTCTTGCCGATGTGTCTCGAGGAATGCGAGCCCAGGGCTCCACTTCCGTCACTCNGACGCGGACTCCACACTCATCACTCTTGCCGATGTGTCTCGAGGAATGCGAGCCCAGGGCTCCACTTCCGTCACTCGCCTGCCCGTATGTTATTTCCGCTCCCGGCCGAAGTTTCCCCGGGAACTGCCTTCACAGCACCGTGCTGGTTATGCCAAGGAGAGAAAACTCCACACATTATTCGCAAATTTACCATATCAATGCATACGTGTATACGCTGTTCAAGCTCTTTCGAACCACCCTTCGAAATATGTCACTACCCTTGCCTGCATCCTGCATATACATATTTTAACAGGCATTCTGACTGGCATGTGCTAGGTAAAGTTAACAACGACTGAGGGAAAGTAGTGGCATGTTCTAGCGTTGAATTAAAAGTGTTAGGCAAACAGTTGCGAATACTGAAGTTATGTGTTTTTCTTCCTCTTTTTTAATGCGTATGAATTAGCAAATTTGTAAGATATTTAATTTTCTAATAATTTCCCAGTTTAACTTGACCAACGTACGATACATTAATGCTAATTATACATGCGGTGGAAGAATACACAAATTGTATGCACATAGACATTAAGCAAGGCTATCAAACGTACCTAGTTTACCGTGAACAGCCTCTTATGAGAAAGCGTGAGTAGTATATTATTTTTCCAATTAATCCATGGTTCTTCCACTCTCTTAGGATAAAATAAAATTTGTAAAGAAAATCCTAACCTTGTGTAGAGGCGTCGCTCAATACAAGGAATTTTTCAACTACATGTCGAAATTCATACCACGGCATATATGGGCTAATATAAACAATAAATCATAATAGCAAAATGTCCGGAAAATTCATGTAATATATTTTAATTGGGATTGAAGTTATCAAAACCGCGCCAGGAGTCCGAAAATGCTCTTACCAGCGAGCAGTGCAAGTTGCCTATCACGAAGGCGAACGGAACTGGCGCTCCTGCACATAGGACGCCATAAATTCGAGGTACGTGGGCGCCGCTAGTGGTTGCTTGTTAGTACACATATGTCAAACTACATGGGCAATGGCAGATTGTAAATAGAGTAGTAAAGGCTGCCGGAAGTTATTGCACTTTATTTCCAACAACACACAAGCAGCAGTATCGGCGATGTAATGTCTTCGCGTATGGTCTTGGTGGCCTAGGCGGTCGCTTTATGACGCGCCAGATTCATTCGCCTTCGTGATATGCAACTTGTTGTGCTCGCAGATACGTGAAATTGTGGACTTACCTTGTATTCTTATATTTGTAGCCTGATATGTTGTAATATTCCCACATTATGTACAGGTTAAAAACTTCCATTACAGTTTCGGAAGTGCAATAGATTTTCTTTACTGTTAAAGCTGGACAGGAGTTGTCGTTATTCTCATGGACGAGCACTTGCCGTTGACGTTTGTTCTGGCCAGAATGGCGTGAAGTATTACCATCGCAAACGAATAGATACTTTACCAAAGCCGTCAGTTTTAAGAACAATGCAGCAGACGTTTGTATTTTACTTTGCATGGTTGTGCGTACAAAGGCTAAAGATGACGCGTAATATTGTGTACACGCGTCGTAAGAGTGCAAGTCTAACTGACGACAGGAACATACAGATGTCAGTTCCCGAAACGTGTGTGGTAGTTCGTCTGCGAAAACCTTCTTTATACTTCTGCGTTGTCATCGTATCACGGTATCATCCAGTTTTCTGCCAATAACTATGTTTTCGCCCCAGTGTTAAACTGTTGTTATCGTGTTGCCCTAATTTTTTTCTGGCATTAATCTATTTTCTTCTGACTTCGTCAGGTTAGTCATTATGCTGTTTAAACTAAATGCATTGTTGGATACGTATCTCTGCAATGGCGTATGTCTACAGTACTNAGGTTAGTCATTATGCTGTTTAAACTAAATGCATTGTTGGATACGTATCTCTGCAATGGCGTATGTCTACAGTACTATTTTTTCATATAATTATTCACCCTCATTCCAAGTATCACCGGAATAACACTGAAAAGACGGAGCCTCCTGATCTGTCTCCGACACACCGCGCCGCGCCGGGTTACTCGGCGTTCTGAAATTGATTTGTGCTGTGGCAGGGCGCTGGCCATCATCGCCCCTGCATTCTCGCCATTCGAAGCATAAAGATAATTACTAAGTTGTTAATTACAAATAACTGCTGCGCCTTTTTTGATTGCATTTACTGACTAAATCATCTCAGTTGTGGGACATGCAGCTGTGAATAAGTTTTTCTTAGATATGTGGTACCAAACTAGAAACCGGCGTTCTGTACATTTGGTGATACTTTTTATTTTTTTTATTGTGAATATCAGTTTATGAATTTTTGCTTTGCGGATAGCCTGCACGGTTGTTTTTATGTGATTACTCGGCGTTTACCTCCCGACTGCTGTGTTGGATATTAGTGTTACACTATCCGCAGTGGTGTATCTACACTCTAAGAAATTATTCGTAAAATTACAATATCAATGTGTACGAATAGTGAGAGAGTGCGAGTGGTAAACTATTTTCCCATACATCCATGGTAGTGCTCCTACATTCGCTCACGAAACAGTTAAATGCGTAGGGAAGTCCCCAACCATGTTTGGTAACGACGCTAACGACGCTCAACATGAAATTATTTACATAAAATGTATAGGTTAAAAACTTCCATTACAGTTTAAGAAATTTACCAGAAATGTTTTTACATTGTAGAAACCCATTATGAGGCACTTTGAATTACGTTCAAAACACATGAATACCACTACCCAGCAAATATTAAGTGTTAATGATAAATATAAACGCCAGTACTTATGGGCTGTCTAAATAATTTGTAAAACTCCCTGTCACTACGGTAAGTGTACGTATTAATTCTGCACTATGAATTCCGTACTTCATTTCAAGAGTTATGACGCCTGCGGCGTCCCTATATGTTATCCGTCCGTACTCAAGCTCTAGCGAAGCACAGGCGGGTACGTCANTAAGTAGTAAATTGGCCCTTTAGACACCAGTATAAACACTTTCTACCAAGCGGCAGCTTTGGTGCTTGTCAGTTATATAGTTTTTGTCCAGTGTAAAATCACGATCCAAAGGAAGGGTTCGATCACCCCCCCCCCTTTTTTCACTCTCTCTCTCTTACCCTTTGATCCTCCTTCACTGACTATCCATGATTTTTCCAATAGCGAAGCAGAGTAATAATGTGAATTACTTGAATGAGCTTATGTGAAAAGATGTAGGATGGTGATATTAGTGCTGGGTTCGGACTCATCCTAACCTGCATAAAACTGAACAAAATCTTATAAACTTATGTTATGACTACAACGTTACTGGTAAGAGTCGAGCCCTGGATATAGATGTTGCATTATTTTTATTATCTTATCCTGCGCTAGACCAGAGTTCTTGTTAAGTAAAGGAGGCGATCATACAAGGTACTTTCGGCAAGACTATGCAGACGTACAACGTATACTTTATATTATTCATATAAAATCACCGTATAAGCGTCAATTAAATTTTCTGATCCCCCCCCCCCC